>WBMY01013620.1:157302-221456 GCA_013397315.1 Donacobius atricapilla | reverse complement strand
ATAATAATAATAATATACACTGGAGGAAATGAAAAACTATATTTCTAAAAGCTTGCAAAGATTAAAAAGGTCTTCTTTTGTATAACTGTGTCATCTACCCAAGAAAACCAAAACAGACTGTAACTGATAAACCAACTCCTAAGAAAAAATCACAAAAACCAAATGACAAATTCCATTTGTCAAGAAATCAATATGGTTAAGGTTTAATGACACAAATAATTACCTAAATAAATTAAAGACTTCACACAAGCATCCCTCTTAGAATAATCTAATGTTGACTTTCAGAATAATCTAATGTTGCCAGCCTCTCTGGCATGGAGTTGAGGGGTAAGTAAGATGCTGGAAAACAGACAGAAAAACAGGTCTGCCAGCTGGGGAGGGGGAAAAAAGCCTTTTTGATTTAACTAGAAAGGATGTATCACGTATTTTTTTTAAAAGAGCTTTGGTAGAGTGAAAATGGGTGAAATTCTGTAAAAACAATGGGAATCACTGGAAAATTGGTAAAGTTGAAATAGTGGTTTCACTCATGAACCACTGAGTAAAAGAGTAAGAAAAAAAGGCAGCAATCTGACACATTCTCAGGTATTGGAGGCACAAACAAATTTATGATATATAATGTGAAATTACTATTATCATATAAATATATTTACTTTTCTTGCAATGAAAATAAGTTAAGGTACTTGGAGCATGAGGATTTATTCTGGTACCATAAGAAAGCATCCTCTACATACAGACACACAAAGGCTTTATCTGTCCTTGAAATCTGTAATGCAACAGTGTAATGGGTACCACTCTTCCACTCTTCTTTCACTTATTACAGCAGACTAAAACCTAATATCTAGAAGTAAATATAAAACCAAATAAAATTTCAAGACAATGAACATTTAATAAAGATGATGAATATCAGTGAACTTGTTCGGCAGCAGTGGGTATTTTTAGTGATCCGTTTTGGTTCATTCATAGCGCTCTTCCATGTTTCTTTGCTAAGCTTCTATAGTTACCTGAAATATTCCACTACAGCTTCTCCTAAAAAGTCCTATTTTTTTCTTTTCCATTAATGGAAGTGAAACAGTTCAATTCAATAGTTTTTATCCACAGGCAAGTTCTAAGGTGACCATGACAAGAGCTTAGCATCCACAATAAATTAATTACAAAAGGGTTTGCACACTCACTTGGAAATGTTTAGAGACCTGAAAATCAAGGAACTTCAAAAGCAACTGTGCAGCAATATTACTTAAAGCAGATGAAAGTCTCCTCTTTGAGGACTATATAATGTTAGACAGATGACAATGACATCAGAGTCTGATGCAAATTTCACTTCATTATTGAGCTGATTTCTGTCTTAAATCATATAAGAATTATGCCAATATTCACTTCAGTAGTCCCTAAGTTTCACAGAATTTCAGTAAGCAAGACATGCAGTTATGCAAAGGAAAGCTCCTTGCTTGTATCAGACATTTGTCCACAAGCAGGGTTTTCTTAAGAGGTTGCTTTTTGCTCTAGAAGGATCTTAATTTTATCAAAGGTATTTTCAATCCTGAAAGCAAAACAAAGCACTATGTTTGCAAACCAAAACATTTTGGTTTAGTTAGTTACCATTCTGCACCTGCAGTAGCCCACGGTTTAACGCACTGGCTGCTGCCCCAGCAGGGGCTGTATTTCCCATCAGAGAGTGGCCTATGCTTTGATCACACAACACGAGCCATTATGGGAAGACCAACAGCGCTGATGGGCAAAAGCAAATGCAGAACACAGCAGCCACATGACAGCTCTCATGCAGCAGTAGGGCATTTTGGGCGGGTGCAGTGTACCACTGAGGCAAAACGTGCACATTTCCACTCACAAGTATTCTGCTAATTTTGTACCACTTCTAAACAAAATGTAACATCCCACAGGACTGGTGTTCCATTTTTTAACTCCACATGGGGCTAAAAAGAGTGCTTTGATATATTTCAGCCCAAAAGAATGCTTTGTATAGATTTGTGCAAATGCAAAAAAAATCCCCTTCCAATTAATTTGTGATTTATGTTTGTGCTTTCCTCATGATTCTGTTGAGACAAAGCTTCAGTGGCCTGCTATTGTTTCAATTTCCTGATTTCCTGAAGCTTTGATAGTTTGATACAGGTTTTGACTTAGTTTACTTTTTTTATTCATTGCTTTCTAGTTATGTTTAGGACTTTACATTTTTTTTATTATTATTATTATTTGTGTGTGTGTGCATTAATGACTCAGGAAAATTTTTTTCACTACCAAAAGTATGATGCAACTGATAAACTGATATTCAATTTTCTTTACAATTTTTTAGTCTTCAGAAGTGTACTAGGCATTTCATAAGAGGTATGAAGGGCATCAGTGAGCTTGTGAAGGTGAACTGCAGTTTGTAGGCCATTATACATTTTATGAGATTAATTAAAGAGAGATACAAATTTCAGATTAGATATCATTTTATATCTTAATATGATTACAAATAAAATTGTCTGCTCATCCTCAAGATATTTAATATCAACACAATATAGCACATTTTCTTCATTCACTATGATTTTTCTGATCACAGAAAAGTAAATGAAGCCAGCCTTGCACCTCAGAAAGTTTCAAGGACCAGAATAATAATAAATTCATGTTGAGGTAATTAAGAATTAAACTGAAGAGAACTTTCACACCCAGTAAGGAACTGAGTAAGATATACTGATAATGAGGGTGTATCCAAACTCTTTTCACTAGTTTTGAAAGCACAGATACCTCTGTCTGTCTGGCTCTCCAAGCATGGGTACCCTGAAGACAGGAACCTACCACACCTCTTGGTGAAGTGGAATGTGGTAGGGCTGCCATCCAGCTTTTGGTTAGCAGCCTTGTGATTAGTGGAGTCCTTTGGGAAATGGAAAAGTCTCTTCCAAAAGCATCTTTGTCAACTCTAAGGAGTTCAAACTCCCATCTCCTGAGAGCACTGTCCACACCAATACATCCTGTTCTGGAATAAGGAATTTTCTCACTCTTTCCCTTTGAGGCTATGAAACGAATGGTAGAAACCCAGATTCATCGGATCAGAGAGTAACTGGCTAGAGGATCTGAGTGAGAGGACCTGAATTCTAGGAATTCTCTCAAACACAGTTCAATGCAAAATGCCAGTGCATCCAGCCAGCTTGTAATACAACTACTGGAATTTTTCTTCCCGGGACTTACGTGAAGGAAGAACCAGTTTCTGCATCCCAAATGAACTTTTAAGGAATATACAGTGACAACATCAAAGTGTTCCTAGTTCTCAAGCATGGAAGGTAACTGTTGGTGCACTTAAGACTCCAAAACTGTTGTGGGGAGGTATCTCATGAAGTTGACATCTGCAACCCTAACCAACAGCTGACAAGGGATTTTCTGGGACATAGTTTGTGGTTTCAGATGTCTGTGTCTTATTCATGCTCCTAAGCTCAATTACTGAATCTAGCTGTGCTTGTGGTCATTCTTGGGGAATACTCAGGTGAAAGGGTGGGCAATAGCACAGCCCAGAGCCTAATTATTCACAATGCAGTAGTGAATGTTATGTCCCAAAGGGATTTTGGATTACACTGCTCCCACCAAATTCAGTAGCAAAATTCTCCATTGTAGCATGAGCAGAAGCAGGTACGTATTTGTTATTGTCTCTAAGTGCTGCCATCAAGCTGTAATTTCTGTGAAGAGGACATTGCTCCAGAAATACAAACACATGAGAAATCCTTCCAAACATTTCCAGCCTTGACATTGTTACTCTGTATCACCAAACCCATACTTGACATAATCTATTTTCATGCCCTTCTACAGCTTTTCACCAATCCTTTATCCATTGTTACGCAACAAACAGCCCTAAACTTTAATGGGCTGCATGACTTTTATTTCCTCCCTGTTCATTGCATTTCATGTCCAAAGTTGCCACATATTTTATATTTTCTAACACAAAGACACTTGGAGTCGTGTTTGTGCCTGGAAGATTGGAAAATATCTCGCTTTAGGCTATATTATATGCATATGAGGACCTAATACTATTTAAATAACAGTTAAAACCACAACCTTCAAATACAAAGCCAGCTATTAAAATATTGCTGGAGGCAATGTAGCAAGGTTTTATACTAGTTTCATGCAAGATACAGGAACAGGAGAGAAGGTTGTGTCATTTGAATGACTATACTGTATTCCTCTCTATTTTCTAATTATCACAGATTTAATCAACTTGTTCTGTTCGTATATTTTGTAATAACCTTGCCACTTCCCCTTTTATTCAGGGGAGGAGAAGGAGAGGAATTTATATAACATAGTAAGTTTAAAAAATATGAGCTACATGGAAGACAGAACAGCAACTAAGATACTGTGATTAATTTCATAGACTTCCAGTAGGAAGTATTTAGTTTATCGGCACATAGTAAATGAATATTAAAATATGCATACCCCAAGGCTACAAGTGAAAGTAGATAACAGCTGTTGGTCTAAAATGTGGTTCCATAATGCAGAGATTGGAATAAGCTCGTAATTATGAATTAAGGCTAGAACAGTAAAAAAAAATTACAAACACATTATGAAGATATTCTTTAGCTTATACCATTTAAAATTAGTTCTCTTCATTTACAAAACGGAGTGGAAGGGACTGGATTGTTCTTATCAGATTTGGAGAAAAAAAAATGTTTGAGAAAAATCAGTAATGGCCACCTGCTTTTTTTAAGCTCATGTTTTTAAAAATAAAAGTAACTCAGTTTTAGATCAACAGAATTTCATAGCAGACAGTAAAAAAAAAAAAAAAAAAAACAAAAAGAAAACCTACCACTGCTTACCACTAGATTTTAATGAAAAATCCAGCTTTGTATAACAAGTATGTCACTACCCCCAAACAAGATATCACAGACCTGGAAATGGTGGAAAAAATATCAGAGCCAAATAATCTGCTTCACTGCATTAAGTATACTCTCGGCTAATCTGTTACTCCTTTCACTCAGTGTATTGTCATTATGCAAGAAAGATGCATGCCAATCTGAAGGATAAAATTGTGTCTGGCATTGAAAAAACCTTATAAACTCCATTTATACCTCATGTAAATATTATAGATACTGTTTTTAGCTTATGCCTCAAAATTTTCAAACCTCTTATTGTACAAGAAGCCATTAAAAGTGCAATTAAAGTGATGTTTCATAGAAGAAAATCGAGGACATTATTTTATAAACAAAGTCTAAATGAAACCCATCTAAAAAGATCCTTCTTTAATCCCACCAGACAGTAGTTCTACAAAAACACACACACAAACAAAAAATCATTCCTTTGACAGATTTGTTTGCTGGATTTCCCTAGCAGAAATAAGCCCTTGACTGTCACAGACAAAAGACGCAAAGCACAATTTGAAAGTTCATCCAAAACATGGAGGTGAAAGAGGGGAAGATTCATAAAATCTAGTTTCAGTACACAAATTATAAGGCAAATCTCTTTACATACTTGATGGAAAATGCTTAATATTACCAGGATGTAATTCCAGCCGGCCTCATTGCTCTGAATCACCTGAGGGCTTTTCTTTCTGTGTTGCCTAAACCTGACACAGGCATATGTTTAACTGGCTCATCAGTGACTTGGATGAGGGGGCAGATGCCTCCTCAGAAATGTCACTGGTGATACAAAGCACGGAGGAGCAGCTGATACCTCGGAGGGTTGTGCTGCCCCTCAGAGAGACCTCAGCAGATTGGAGAGATGGGAAGAGGAGAACCTTCTGAAAGTCAACAAAGGCAAATGAAGAGTCCTACGCCTGGGGAGGAACAACTCCATGCACCAGGATGAAAGTTGACCTGAAAATCCTGCAGCTCTGCAGAGAAGGACCTCAGGGTCCTGGTGGACCACAAGCTGTCCATGAGCGAGCAGTGTGTCCTTGTGGCCAAGAGGGACAATGGAATCTTGGGGTATGTTTGAAAAAGCATTGCCAGCAGGTCCACAGAGGTGATCCTGCCCCTCTACTCAGCCCTAGTGAGGCATACCTGGACTGCTGTGCCCAGCTCTGGTCTATACAGTGCAAGAGAGACATGGAGCTCTTGGAGTGGATCCAGCAGAGAGTCAAGAGTTGGTCAAGAGTCTGGAGAACCTCTCTTATGATGATAGGCTGTGGGAACTAGTTCTGTTCAGTCACAAGAGAGGCAACTGAGAATGCACCTCATCGATGTCTGTCAGTATCTGAAGGGAGGGTGCTAAGAGGAGGGAGCCAGGCTCTTCTCAGTGGTGCCAGCAATAGCACAAGAGGCAATGGGCAGCAACTGATACACAGGAAGTTCCACCTGAACAGGAGGAAGAACTGCTTTACTGTGTGGGTAGCTCACACTGGAGCAGATTGTCCAGAAGGGTTGCAGAGTCTCCCTCACTGGAGATACTCAAGAACCATCTGAATGCTATCCTGTGCAATGTGCTCTGGGATGGCACTGCTTGGGCAGAGAAGTTGGATCAGATGAGCCACTGTGGCCCCTTTCAACCTCACCCATACTGTGATTCTGTGATATCTTGAGTATAAGATGGGTACGAACAATCTAGAGTTTATAGCAATGAACATGATCCTAGGAATGCCTGTTAAAAAATAAAAAAGTTCTTGGTCCTACTTCATTCAAACAACTTTCTGCAAGATAAGAGACTTGTGTGTGTGACTTCTGGCACACTATACATTTTAATTTTAAAATCAGAAATAGTTAGAAACACTGAAGGTCAAGAGTAACACAATATTCATTTTAACTTGAAAAGCAATTTTGAGTTAACCTAACATGTAGGCCCTTGCATTGATAAATAGTTCTGACTTTACCATGCCTACACACTTGGGAGATGTTTTTCCTTTTTAAAGTCTACATGGATTTAATAAGTTCTTCCTATTTTCTTTTCTTTTTCTCTCAGCCCTCACCCCTCCAACCTGTCATATATATTTCTATAGATGTGGTGTTTCCCTAAAGGACAGAGACTATCAGGAGTCTCAAGTATCCATTTACTAGTAAAATGCAAGAAAATGTAACAGTCCTAAGGAAATAAATGAGCTTTAAAAGACTATTGCTAACAATTGATAATGTTAAAGTTATTCTGCCTTACATGATTTTGTTTCAAAAGCCACCACAGATCCTCTGTGAATAACTACATCATAGTTTTTTTAATGTCATCATGAAGACAAAGCTTTTTCATGGTAACAGGAAATATTACTTAGAAGTTTTTAATCTTTGTCCTGTTGCATTTGTCTTCTTATGATTTCCAATAAATACCTAATTTTTAGAGAACTCCTACATTCAGTGTGTCCTTTAGAGAAGAATTTTGTGAGAATGAATGAAATTTTTAACCATTTTTGGTTATGACACAGCTAATAAAAATGAATGAGTTTTATATTAGGCAGACAGTGTGCACCACTTGCTATGTATTGGTAAGCAAGATCAATCAGCTCCTTGCTCTTCAGGACTAGGATGTTTAGTCTATCGGACTGTCCTTTCCAAACAAATGTTTAAGTTTTCCACAAAGAAAAGAAAATACAGTGGCAGAAATTAAATTACAGAAATTTAGTAAATCTTTGCAAGTATTTTACAAAATACCATTCTTTACTTAATAACAGGCAAGCAACATATTTTATGATTTCCCATTCGTTCGACTATGGTGTTTGTAATTGTGTATATAAAGCCATCAGTCTTGCAGAGCCGTCTTTAGCTGAGCAAGCCCCAAAGCATCCCGTCCATTCTGCTCAGATCTGATCAGCATCTTTATAGTTTATCAGCCTTGGGGTTCAATTTTGTTTTGGATGCTTTTATAAATGAGCACAATCACTGGTGAATCTGTTCTTCCAGATTGCAAAGAGAAAAATCGAGAGAAGAACTTTAGTAGATTACTGTGTCACTGAGGATAAAGTACAAGCACAAATGCACCTAAAGTAGTCTCAGAGATTATTTCATTGGGTGTACATTTTCAGTTTTATTTCAGTAAAATTAGATGATTGTCTTAGTTATTATTGTTTTTGAAGCTATATTCTGTCCCCAGGCAAGGTGCATGATCAATGCACTATCTAGCAAAATCAATTTGTTGCAAAGTACTATTTATTTAAGAAAAGAAAAGAGGGGGAGAGAAGAAGAGAGTAATGCATAGCAAATGTGAAGATGATTATAAGACTTTCTTCTAGAAATGCTGAATTTTATCACTGAAGCGTGGAAGTTAAGAAATAATATAGCGGATTTCACGAACCCTGTACAAAACTACTTCTATATACATATTTAAAGTCTAAGGTAACCACTGAAAAGCTATCATCAAGTTTTGTGGCTCTTTCTATTTTTTCTCTAAAAAATGAGTTTCCAGCAACAAATTAATGTGACCAATGATACTTTTCTGATATACAGATCAACGGCTGAAGTGTTTCCACTTCTACAATAAACAGAACACAGGAAATAATATATACATTATAATTAAAAAGAGGGTTTGGTTTCTTTTCTACACCAATAAAAAGTCTGTACTCGCTATGTTTTCTTATTCAAGAGATCATCAATTCACTGAATATCTTATGTGTTAGGGGAATGTGATTTTCTCAAATAGCAGGAAGGCTGCACTTTCATGACAGATAGGGTCAATTTTGTTTTCAGAAGCTGTTGATGCTCTTGTGTTATCTGTGTCATGGCCACCATATTAGAAGTGTAGAGAAAATCCATTATCTGCAATCTCAGTCAGAAAGTTGGCCACTCTGAATAGTTACAGGCAACACAAACTTCCAGTCAGTTGGAAACTGAATATTTGTAGGTCCAATGAGAAAAATACTTCACCAAAAATAAATAATAGCAACTATTATCTTCTCATTCAGGATCATCATCAAGATATTAAAAAGGGTTCCACAAATTATGATGCTCTAAAGAAATCAGATTCCTAAATTGTATTAGGAATCCAAACTCTGACACCAGTTTTAATCCCCATCTATCAGTAGCTATAGCATGCATTGTATAGAAATCACTGATACCCACAGGTGTGAATATGACCATTTCATTTTAGGACTTAGCAACAGGAGAGCTGAAAGAAAACAGCTACCCAAAAGTGATGTCAAATCCAGGTGGTTTTTCATCTCATTAAAAAAAGTACTCTCAGTACTGAATTTTGAGGTGGGTAGTTTCTCTTCTAGCAGATTAGTAGAAAAGGGGTTACTTGGAATGCAACCATCTCTAATGGCACTGCTTAAGTTATCCTTGCTTTCTACTTAATTACTCTACCCTTTAACTGGAAAAAAAAGAGAAGGAGAACCCATATTGTGGTACAACAGTATGACCAGTTATTCTATCTGGCATTTGCTATTAATAATGCATGCTTTCAAGCAGCAGGGCTACACAACAATGCTTTATGGGTTTACATTATCAAATGATAGGTAGCATTGCTGAAGTAGATCCCCTTGAGGCCACAATGGTGAAAGATTTGAATAAGCCATTTTCAGGAGGTGAGATGGTACATATTACTCAGAGATACTTAATGAAGCAACTGTGTGTTTGGAACCGCTGCAGGAGAAGGAGACTTTGCAAGTGAGTTAAAGCAGCCTCATAGGAATCAGGACAATGCTGAGAGCCCCAAGGGTGGCACTGGTTAAAGCAGTGAATGGGAAAGACAGCAAGCCTGTCCAGCTAGACAGCTACCAATGTCCATGTCACATCTATATGCTCACTTTAATTCTCCCTTTGAAATTCCCCAGCATTCTCCAGACACAGATGCAGCCTTGGCTGAGTGAGTGGGTAGATATCACAATAAAGGCAACTCAAGGAGCATGTACAGTCCCCATGTAAAGGTACTTTTCTGACCTGTCTGCTCTTTTACACCATCTTGTATTCCTGTTAAGTGTTATAGTGTTTTAATATGCTCTTTCAAAAATATTTTAATTGTTAAGGGAGAGGGAATCACTAGGGTTATAAATCAGAACTACATTTCCACTGAAATTCCAAATTCAACTCCTTCCTTTCCCCCATCCACATATTTGAGCTTCTGTCATTCAGACTGTAAATTACTTCATGTATACACATAGTCATGGGCACAAAATACATACATAGACAGTTATATACAAATCCAGACACAAATACGTACCTAGAAAAGATGTGTTATTCTGCAAATAAATAGCCTGGCAAATTATGGTGACTGAAAAGAAAATTGCTCCATGGATACGTCATTTCCAGGGAGCCACTTGAAGCTGCCTGCATTTTCCTCTGGAATATGTGGTAATGGTTGCTGTTGAAAGGGAGGTATGAGGCTGGACATTTTATGTGTGAAACACAGCATGGAGTCACCTTATGTTCCCGATGCTGAGACTGCAGACAAACCCACCCCATTCTGAGATTGTGTTTCAGATCAGAACATCTGTGGCAGGCTCGAGGACCCTCAAAACCAGAAAGCACAAGTTCTGGGAAAGGGCCCCATCTGCATAAGGCACACTACTGCATCTAGAAGAAGAGAGAATTAGTAGTTCACAATCTGTTGTATATGATGGTATCACTCTGGCCTGACAGTTTTGGGTCAAGGACACAGAAATCAAAACGTAAATTAACACACAGTGAATGATAAGGGGAAAAAATGCTACATGGGAATTATTAGATTAAGAGATTATGACAAAGGAGTCAGATTCCATTAGGACACTCACAGTAATGTTCTCAAAAGATGCAATACACTTTTTTATTTTTTTAAGGAATACACAATGGTGAAGCTTAAGAGATTTCAGTATAAATATTTTCTCTCATTTCAATCCACACATCACCTTTTCAGTTATGTTCCATTGTGAGTTTTATGTTTAGGTAGACTTCAAATATTGAAGTTGAAGCTGAATTAAAACAGACAGCCTTTTTATGAGTTTTATGTGCATTCAATGACAAGTTGTAATATTCACATATTTCTTATCCCTACTATCAAAGTGGACTCAAACTTCAGCATATTTCCAGATAAAAAATGACAGGCTAAGTCTCATCTCATGTATTAAAATACACTCTTTTTTTAAGGGCTTCAGCAGTTGTAATGTATAGACTGCATTATAAAAAAATTCCAATTAGAGAAAAAAACCCACAACCACAGATATGCCTTCAAATTTTGTTGATGAAATTGTGGAGAATATGCTTAGATGGTTACATTCTTAGCTCAAAACCCAAGAAATTTCAAGGTGTAAATGTTTTCAGGGTATTACTGGTAACTTGTTAATAGTTTCATCAATACTAAAGGTAATTTGGAAAAAAAATTAAATTAACTAGCAGATACAGCAGTAAAGTAACCATAAGGAGATTGTTTGACTATATTTAAACACACTTAGGATCAAAAGAGACAGTTATCAGTCCAACAGCAAGGAAAGAAAATATACCACGGTATCAGGAGAACTCATGTACAATCATGAGCAGTTTATAAAATATATTGTTTTAAGTCATTAGTTAAAATACTGAAAGATTTAATTATGGTAGAAATGAAAACATGTATTTATATGTTTTGAAATTAGCATAGTAAACTGCAGCCTTACCTTCTCAGGAAATGGAGCAAGTTCACTAGTTTTTCCCTGGTTCAGATTTTCATGGTTGTTTATTCAACCAATAACTGGAACACATCTAGTTATACAACAATAGCAGCTTTTAACAGCTTGTACAGCTTCTGGTCATGATTGACTCAAGGCTGAAAAGCTAAGGAGCCTGAATTTTCCTAGGAGTACTTGTGGAAGAACATGTGTTTTGATAACAAGAGCAAAAGATGAGAAAACTGAGCCAACACTGGAGAATGAATGAAGGCTCAATGAATATTTGGAAAGACACCTGAAAGGTTACATCTATTTCCAAAGCTTAATGGTTGAGAATGCATGTTTCTTTCTTTTGGGCAGGAGTCCTGCAATGTCATTCTTAATTTTCTTTGCTTCATCTGGCCACAGTAACTTCCTACTTCTCAAAGAACAAATTTTCACCCTCTTTTTTTTTTGGTACTATCCTTGTTAGTAACTGTGTTCTATTTCAGCTCTAAAACCAGACACTGCATTTAGGAAAGCCATCTGCACCCTGATAGAAGCATTTACTTGTTGCTGTTGCAACAAACTAAGACTAGAATTTGCCCAATAACTCAGGCCTGCAAGTAAAAAAAATTTGTTACTACCACATTTTCGTCTATAGATGCAGCACTCTAAATTTGAAGTGGTTACATGTACGGTAGAGAGGATTACTCACTGTTTTAATTATACAATTAGCTGTAATTTATCTCAATATGTAATTTATATAGGTAGGAAATTGTTTATTGTACCATTTGAAGCTGTGATGAGAATGGAGGGACAAATCAAACAAGGGGAAACAGAGGATTTACCTTAACGAGGATATATCAGGACAAAAAATAGGTAGAGATGAAATTCTACACTTTAATTGCCACAAACTAAGCTAAAGAAAAGTTTAAAAGAAATGTAGAAACATTTTGGCAGTCTGTCAAAAACTTCTAACATTTACAAGATCCAGCTGTATCTTGCTAGGATATTTTTCTCCCCTTCCAAGACACTTTACCCCTCATCATTGACAGATTTACCCCCAACATCATGGCCATACATCCTCTTTTACATGCAGAAAGGAAACAAGCTGATGAATCAGCTTAGACTGAGCTAGAAGTCAGGAAATAAAACTTCTGTAGAGTATTCCATTTTAATGAGATTCAGTCACACTATCCAAATAGGAAGAAATTTGCTATAAATTAGCCATTTTCCTCCTGCATTAACAGTCAGAGAAGAACAATTGCATTTTGCAGCCATTCACACTATTGGTTTTAGGTTTTTGCCAGGTTGCTTTGACCTGTCTCAAAGAATTGCACTCCAACTACAGTATACCAGCTCAATCCTAACAATCCCCGGGGAGAAGACAGGAGCAGCCAGCTCCTCATTCCTCTATCAAAGTCCTTTGTGCTTAGGCTATTACAAAACCCCATGAGGAGCTCAGAGAAAAATCCAACATAGCTGTTAGAGAAAGGCTGTTTCAAACACATCCAGAACTGTGACAGAAGACAACGCTGTGGAAATTCACTGGTTGTAGACAAAGGCTAAGGAACTGCTACCAGAAGTATCTTTGATGCTCAGAAAGCTATTTCTAAAGCACATTGTTGTCAAAACCATATAAAGTGGCAGAAATTCTCGAAGAGTATGCTCTAAGTTTGTTCTAAATACATACCAAGGCATGCCCTGAAGAGATTTCCATTTGTGATCTGCCCCCACTATTTTTATTAAAAAAGCACCACAAAATTTCAAAAAAAAATCATTTTAATTACTTGATAAGCAATGTTTTCTAGAAGTTAATCATGCAACACAGGAACTGGGTCACATCTACAGCTCATCTGAGCCAGTATCTGATGAAACGCACATCACTGATGGCTTTTCTGTGAAAGAAATAGCAAACATAGACTAATATTTTTTTCTAATATACCTTACCTGTCACAGTTATTTGTGGTTTTACAAGCTTCACTGAAACAGATGTTACATTGTCTTCATGCTATAAAAGAGGTCCTATCTAAGTCACAAAAGTACCAGAAACAGAAACCTTCTTAGACCCCTTTTGGCAAATTTTAATCTGTCTTAACAGGGTTAGCATCTCCTCCTCATATGGCACAGATGCATCACTGAAGTCAAAACGAGCATCTCAACAGAACGTTGTGCAGACACAGTACTCTACTAATATGATGCCAATCATAAAATTAAGACAGAATTCCTTTCCTTGTTTAACCTAAAGTTTTTATTCCCATTATTACCAGAAGATAATCTGGATGAGACTTTTAACTGTGTCATAGTTTGGATAAGATATAGTTTGCTGCAAACAGATGCCCCTAATTTAGTTAGTTACCTAAACCCTGTATGTCCTAAACACTGTATCTGATGGCGCAGGGCCTGAGGATTCCCCCCACCATCTACCCCATACACCCTCCAATCTGCTCTCAAAACACACACAAAATCAACAATAAGCTGTTCACTGCGAGTGAAGGGATAGCACAGCCTGTGGCCATGTAGGTGGTCATTAAGGGAGTTAAAAAATCCCTCAAACTCCAGAGAATAAAATGCATCAAGACACCATTTTCCAACTTAGAGGATAATTTTAGAAATACAAAGGAACATTCACAGCATAGATATTTGCTTTAACACTGCTCCTATATAACTAAGGAACAATTTTGGTTCATAACGAATGATTAAAGCACCAATTATTTTGACTAAACATGTATTTGAAACCCTCAGGCTGCCATGGACTTTAAAGCCATTAATTCATTATTTAGCTGTCAGTGGGGAAAAATGTCACAAGCTTAAAGGTTTAACAAACACTTCGCAATATTAAAGCAAATGATCACATTTGAAATTTCAAACTGTTAGACAATTTTATTTATTATATAGTGTAGATTACCTTTTGTACACACATTTCTTACAATGTATTCCAGAACAATTTTGTGTTGAACAGAATCTAATCATATTTTAAGCATAAATTTAAATAAAGAAAGAGAGAAAAGACCCCCTTAAGAGCTTCTGGGAAATCATTTACAAAAATCTTTGAGGCTCAGGTGAAACAAGTCATGCTGTGGGATTTGAAAGATCTGTGGAAGTGTAAGCTATAAAATCACTTCATCTTGGATGCTTAGAAAGGTGGTTTAGGAAAGAAACTCCACTTTTTCAATGCCTCAGTGATATATGGCACTGACACTAATGGCTATAAAACCTTATTAGGGAGTGCTGTGAAACTCATATATTTGAGTTTCTTATGTGGAAAGATTTGAGTATTCACATTACTGTGGGAGAGAGGACATGTCCACGTTCATCTCTGGAAAGCGGATTGATTCTGGCAATCTATTCGGGTATATACAAATATCTTAGCTCTCCAGGACTGTGACAGAGACAAGCAAATGGCACAGCTTTCATTCCTAAAGCTCTGGCAAGACTTTCTGATGATTTGATACAAGACCAAACTTTCACAGAACCTCAGCTATGTGGCCACCTAAAATAAAACTATGACACAAACTAAGGTTTAGGAACTGCAAACTTCAGCAATGAAGTGAAAACTGCGAATCACATTTTGGCTAATCTCAGAATTAAACTTTGCATTATATAAAGCTAAGTGCTAGCTGCAAATTAACAGACCCAACACTTGAGAGCTAGGGCTGAAGCTGAGCTGGGAAATCAAGCCATCAGGTTGGGACAGCAAGGCACAAGGCTCTTCCCTCAGGGTGGGGGATTCCAAGGAGGCTCCTCACAGGTCTGACACAAGGTTGTAAGGCTATATCACACTGAGGCAGACGTTAATCACAGGCAATCAAAGCCTTTTGGGGTGGGTTGTGAATCCTCTCCAGACCCAGGCAGGCAGAGGTCCAAATGGGATTTGTTTTTTAGTGCATTGCTTTGATTCAAGGGGGACACTATTCAGCTCCAGTTCTGCTTAAGTGGACATCAGTAGGACATGTCTGACAATCAGTGCACTGTTAGATGATCCCACTTGCCATCAGCTTCTTCCTCTGCATTACATGATCTGGAACTGCATCACCAGACAGTGAGGACACCGCTGTGGTTGCCCTGTCATTAACCACAACTCCTGGCTCAGCCACAGCATGGAGAGGCCTGTCCTGGCAGTATTAAGCACCTGCCCCTGGAGAAGGGGAGAACCAGAACTACAACAAGAATCAGATAACTCTGTCTTGGGAAAAGGAGTACACCTTGCACTGAATTAGTATGTCCGTCTCTGTCAGCAGAAAAGACTACCTAGAAAGATAAGAGAGAAAACAAATACAGAAAACTTTTTCCTTGGATCGGAGGGAGGACAGAGCCATAGCCTGAATGCCAGAAGAGAAAGCCTTGAAAGGAAAAGGAGATGGTTAAACCCTGAAGAGGTTACCAAATCTCTGTGTTTAAAAGGATGTCAAAATAGATTCCAGAAAAAAATAATGCAAATTCATAAGTTCCTGATTGTAAGTCAGTCCTGGAAAGAATCAACCACAAGAAATGAAATCACATCATGAGCCACATTTAGAAATGGTGCTGTGCAAGACATTAACTCAAAAAAGAGAGAAGAATCCAATTGATAAATCCTAGATGGCTTTAGATATGAGATTTTTCCAGGTGAAGCACCTAGTAATTTAGTCACCATATCCCACAGGAGGACAGGAATCTGAATTACAATGTATTTAATATACTCAAATTTAACAAATATAAACAAATCTCCCATATTCATTTTCCAATCCAAACAATATCTTTTTAAAGGGCCCTTTTGCTCTCATTTTTCTTTCACCTTCTAAAAAATGGGAGACCAAATTCAGTTTACCACCACTGGCATTCCCAGTATTCAAGTGCAGATCAGTCATTCTAGAGTCTCAATTTACTGTTAATGTCAGTGTAGATTCCTCTGAGTGGCAGAACCATTATCTGTTAGTAAACCCACAGATGAATATCACATGCACGAGGAATATCAACACTGAAAATTGCTCTCACCAAAAGAGAAAGAAGAGAACACTTCCTCTCCATATGAAAGCCAAGAGGCTCCAGAAGGCTTGGAAGAAATTCTGAAACTGTTTTCACTGTTCTTCCAGAAGATATATATCCCTACACATATATCCCTTCCAAATGTCCACCACTGGTGAGAACGCACTTTGAAAACACAGAGTGCAAATACACCTTCACCAATGGCTGACAGAGCAGAAATGTATGGTTAGGACTCATTTAAAGTATCAAGGAAAGGAGGTGTCTCAGCAGTCTGTAAGATGTAGACAATGGATGTTGCTTCCCATTTTTGTCAACCAGGGAGAATTCTGCCTTTAGCTGTGCTGCACATGGCGTGGTTATTCTAAGGTGTGTCAATATCTTCTAAAAGACCATTACCTAAGCCTGCCTTGTCCATCTAATCTGGTCACAATTCCTGCTACTAATAAATGCTACGTTCCTCAGCCTGGAATCTTCTCAGTGGCAAAAGGAACTGTGTGCTCTGTGTGTTATTGCTCAAGCCCCCCAGCCATTGTCCAATCACTTTTTAACTTAAGGTTAAAAAATTAGTTTCCAGTGAAATTACATACTGCATGCATCTTAGGAAAGCAGAGACAAGGAAAACCATTTTTAATGCCATCTCCCAAGCAAAGAAAATGCTGTGAGCAATATTGTGTTAAAAATTTAAATCCTGGAAAAACAAAAGCCTTAAAAATGCAAGATGTTACTAATATCAATTGGAGAAACAATTTTAAAATATTTAACAGGTTCCTGCTTTTCTATTTAGACAAAGAAAGGAAGATTGCAAAGACTTAGTAATTATACTACATGCCACAGACTCACAGTTACAGAAAATATATGGTCATGGGCGTATTGCAATTGTTGTTTAATATGCTGAATGTAATGAATAACTGTAAGACATTATCTATTTATATATTTAGAGACATTTGTCTGAGTGTATTTTTTGCTTTCACACAGTATAAGCATATGAACAAAAGCTTGGTCCCACTTCAGACAGTGGTAAAAGACCATTGCCTTCAGTGAAGCCAGACTTAGGTATTTACATACATACACCCATACAGTAAATATTTTTTATTATTATGTGTTGCAGTTTTACCCATTAAGCCGAAGTCTGAGAGAATATTAGGTTTCTGGTCCTCTAAAAATGTATAACAAGTAACTTGGTGCAAAGATGCTTCCAAAATCATACCACTGTGATAGATCTTCTGGATTCATAGTTCTGCATCAATTCTGGTGTACACACTAGTTATAGCCTGAAGGTACAATAAACAATGCAAGTTAGTAAGAGGGGCCTTGAATTTTTGTTTCAAACAAGCATTTAGTTTATAACAGTGAGAATATATATGAACAAAGAGAAGAACAGAATAGTACAAGTTTAGACAAGACAGACAGCTCTTTTACCTGAATTTAATCATTTCCCTGCAAAAACAAGAGAAAAACTCCATTTCTTTTATTTGATCCTGTCCAAAAATTAAATAGAAACCCTGGTATCACTGAACTTTGGATCAGGTTGGCTAGGAATGTATTCATGCGCATGTGAACAAATAAAAATAGTTTTAATTTTAATTTTAAAAGGTTCAGAGAACAGTACATGAAAAAAACCCCCATCTATCATATTGAAAAACCTGGCCCCATCAAAATAGCTTAGACATTTGGTGTATATTCAACCATAAACTCTTAAGACACTAAGTAGTTTCACAAGGATCAAAGTATTTGAAAATTGTTATAACAAGAGTTAACCCAGTAAAAAGCATTGGACAGATATTTGTAATCACCCATTTGACCAAAACACTGTTCAAAATATTGTTTGTTTTACAGAATTTATTAGGAATAAATGAATGACAGAGATATCTTTTGTCACCAAAATCAAGCTCTCTTGAGATAAGTAACTCATTCCTGTACTTACATTTGTTTATCTTACAGTGAAATAAGTAAGCATCTTGTCCTTACCATTCAAAACCTAAATTGCCCTAATGGCTAAAAAAATGTTTAAAAATCCATCATAATGCATTTATACATAGATCTTCTGCTCACATGCCAATTGAAATTTTTAATCTCTTCTCCACACTTAATACCTTTATATTTTCCTATATTCATGCACAAATAGCTCAATTTTTCCCATTTTTCCAAAATTATGAAATAATCATATTGTTTCTCCACAAAAAGAAGGCAAGTTATCCTCAAAATATAATTTCCCTTTTGTCTTGATATTTTCTCAAATAAAATGTAAGCTTGAATCTTGACTAGACATAGACACCAGATACTCAAATCTCCACATACAAGAAATTTAAATGAACATAGGAGAAAATTATTAATAAGCAAAATTAGTAATTCATTCATTTTGTAAAGTATTCTTAAGCATATTTCATAGCAGGAATACGGAATAGATTTTCTAGGTCTGGTAGTAAAAATTCTCAAGAAACACACATCACAGAGACTCAGTATTGACAAGGAGCAAGGTATCAATAGATCAGTATGTTAGCATGAAGTATCTTAGCATAAATATTTCATTAATATTTAAATAATATTTCATACTAAGTCTTTTCAAGAATTCCAGTTGTTCCTCTCCTATGAACTGGCATTGAAACCTATTTTCTCTTTGCTGTTACATATGTAGGGTGCTTCTCTTGCACTAAACAAAATACAAAGTAAACCCAATTTACACAAATTAGCTAAGAAATTAGCACAGAGTTACATAAAAGTTTCCAAAAATGCAATCACTACTGAAGAGAAAAGCAAATAATAAAAAACAGTGTTGTAAATTGGCTGTTCCTTTTAAACTAATAGGTTTTGACACTTCTCTCTTATAAATCCAAAATCTTGTCAACAGCTTTCTCTTCTTGTTTCTGTAGAACTAATAATTTTTCAGATTCTTAACTTGATAGCTAAAGACAAGTACAAGGCTTTGCCCAAATGCCCACCTTAGTAATCCTAATGCTAAAAGAAGCTGTTGGATATTTTCTAGTGAACTATAACACAGAAATTAGTTAGCAAAAATAAGCGTGTGTGATCAGTTGCAGGCTTAAAGACAGAACACTGGTATTCCTGTGTTGTGTTTTCACAGGATCTTGCATAGTGGGATTTTAATTTTCTTTATTAGCAGCTATTACAGCATCAGACCTGAATAACAGTCAATGACAACACTATAAATTTTAGGGGGACACCTATCACTGCTTACATATGAAATTTTATCTGTAGTCTGAGAACCTGAAAACTCCAACACCAGATAAAGCAACTAGCTAGAAAACATCATAAGGAGATACTGGTGAATATCCTTTTCCTTAACAGAGGCAAGCAGACATGAAGGTAAGGATTCAATATGTGGAGAGAGGAAAAATCTATCAATATATAAAAATATGTAAGTTCTGTGTGCAGTGGAATCAAGAATGCCTGGTCTCACATGAGTCTGTGTTTTATGACCAGGATTTTCTAATCCTTAACAAGATGTGACTTCCAATTGCAATTCTAACAGTTAGGGCATTTGTAATTTCTACCTCCCGCACAGATTCTCTTTTGGTAATAAACATGCTTCTAACATCATTTCTTTCCTGAAGAGGCATTAATAATTGTTTTTTTTCTCTATCCAGATGCTTTGCAAGAAATGTCCACAAAATTATAATCTTTGATGCCTCTAGGTTTTTTGTCAAATTGCATGGTTGAAATCAGGCAAATACTTAAAAATTTAACCCTGGGAAACAGATGTTTGCAGGCATAAGTCTTATTTCCTTCTGAGGCCATGCTAAGCTACAGTAGGGAAAGATTTTGCAGTTTTCATTCATTAATAAATATCAGATCATTTACAAAGACTTACTTACACTGGTATTTAGGGATAGGTTTATGATCCTAGGATCTAGAACTCTGTGGTAAGCTGGAAACACTTGAACACAATCAGATCTAATGAAGAGATCTTGAACATCCAGATCTAATGATGTGGCTAAGGATTGTCTCCTTCCGTACAGATGTCTCACAGACTTATTTTTGAAGCTGCCTTCTGCCAACCTCAGTGCAAGCCCAAACTGACAGAACACAGATTAAAAAAGAAGAGCAGGTCAGTTGGCAGGTCAGGCAAAGGGATGGAGTTACTTAGACAGGCCTTCAGGCTGCCTTCACTTAGTAAAGTGTCTCAGTGACCTCTGGAATAAACCACACTGGAAAGGTGCAAAGGTGCTTTACAATTCCCTTAGCCTTTCCCCTCATGGGCCAGATTTGCTGTTCAGCCCTACAAAGGAGCTCTCCCAGTGTAACATTTGCTCGTGTTGAGTAGTCTGAAATAATGCTCGGTTTATTTATCTACCTTGGATGAGAACCAATCCCAAGGTCCTCAGCACATTGCTAATTAATTCCTTTCCCATGAGAAGAAAATTATTTCTTTCCTTATTTTTAACAGCCTTCGAACAACGTGAGGGTCTTTCTGGCTGCAAGGTAATTACAGAGCTGCTGCTTCTCACCTAAATCCTCTCACTATTTGCACAGAACATTTTTAGTAGGCACTACATCCTTGTCATCCATTAAATGTTTCTGTAATTAAGGGCAATGTTGCCAAAAAGATGTTCCAAGTTGAATAAAAAAATATTTATTTGCATGAGTAAACCAGCTAATTACTTGGGCAATCTCACACAAATATTTTCCCATAAGCTGTGTTTAGGAATAGAAAAAGTAACCATCAACTCAAGTATGCAGTGAGGAAGAAAAAAAAAAATCCAGTGGTAAAGCACAGCCATCAATTTAAACTTGGTATACATCTCTATATTTGATTTTCCAGGAAAATAAAAAATATTTGTTGCAAACACACAGTCCTGCACATGCATTGACTGTTACTGCAAGATTACAACTCTGTTGCTCGGTAGAACTGAAAATGCCCTCACGCACAGATGCCCTCTTTGAAAAAAAACCAACAAAACAACAACAACAAAAACAATCAAATAAACAGATTCAGTCTGTGCCTTTAAGCCACTCACCAGCCCCAACAAGAACTCCTGGTGCTATTGTGCTCTGTAGCTTCCACTGTATCACTTCATCAGAGATTTGGGAAACTCATTTCTACAAGCAAAAAACTCTGCAGGCTGGCTTTATTGGGACAGTCACACAGCTTCTCCTTCTATCACATTTACTTGTCATAAATTATTTGGCTGGATTTTGATTTAGAGTAATTCAAAACAGAATGCTGAGAAAGGAGAGAAGGCAGGGGCTTCCATTAAAGAAGGCTGTTAAGATATTATTTGTAACAGTAATAGTGCCCTTTCCCTTCCATGGAAAGATACCTGCTTCTTTTACATGCCCTAGGTCAAGTCCAAAACATGAAAGATATGTGAAAACATTAGCCCTGCTTATGCAAGCCAGAAGTTTTACTGACTTCTTGACATTCGATTGTGTTTTCATGCATAACTTGAAATGAGTCATTTCATCCTACCACCTGGTTTCCAGACACTTCACCCCCCAACCTGGTTTGCTTAAGGAGCTCTTGTTCATCTGAATGTTTTTGGGTACTAATTGGCAAAGGATTTCCCTTCCACTGTTTTTCATTCTGTGTTTTCGTGGTGGTCCTTTATCCAAGTCCATTCAAAGGCAGTTCTGCTTGCCAGGTACTGAATGCCCTTGAGCTGCGTTACATCACTCACAACTGCAAATGGTTTGCAGTGATCTCTCTTGGCCCAACTTTAATAAGAATTCTGTAGAAAGGGCTGGTGATTCTGTTTTGGATTTTAGTGTTTGGGTTACTCATGTTTCCATAAAACTGCATGTGGGTCACAAAGCAACCACTGAACTGGATTTATGACCTTTACATGGGAAGTTCATCTTCCCTGAGATAGGATTCCTGCTATGCCTGATCTCAGCTGCAAAGCACTATATCAAGGCCTTGAGCTCTTCAATGGTAAATATTTACTTCAAAAATAGTTTTCTTCTTTAGTAAATACCAAATATGGATTAGGGTGGCCAGTAACATTCCTCTTTCCAAAATTGTCCTCCCAAAAATATAGCAAAGAGCTTTTTTCCCCCAAAGGTCTAGACCTAACTGCTGCTGGGAGTAGCTATGAGCAACTCATTAAAAAGGGATGTCAAAATAGTAAAGAAGGCAAAAAGAGTTAAGTTTTTGTTGAGGTAACTGAAGGGGGGCGGGGATGGAGGAAGGGGGAAAAACTACAAACAAACTACATCTGAATGTTCATGACTGATTCTCAGCCACATTTCATGTTCAGCGTTGACAAGTTCAGGTCATCCCCACACTGAGCCAAAAGGAGCCTAGCTAACCATAACTGGACTGCAGAAAAGACATAAAGGTAAAACTTAGACAAACACCTCAAGTTTTAAAAAACCTGAAATTGTCTCTAGGAAACAATTTCTGGTAACACCAATGTTATATTTAACCCATTCAAGCCTTTTAGCTGCTAGATGATGCAGTAAAAAACCTTAAACAGAATGTGCCACTACACTTTTGAAAGTAAGAAAACTGCTAGTAATGACTCTTTAAAACGTATATCAGTTATTTGGTCCTAGAATTAAAACAGCATAATTTTTCAGATAGTCTTAACTTTCACAGTAAGCTTAACCCTGCTTAAATTTCTGAGATGACTGTACAGTGAAATGATGAGGAGAAAAAAAAGAAATAGGGACAAGGCATGACAGTCTGGACAGCATATTTCCAGAAGAGAGTAAAATGTTGAAAGTGATCAAGTCAATATTATTTGCTCTGAAGAAGGCAGCACATCAAGAACATCTGGGGGTATACCTGTGAGATCTCGGTGCAGACTCTTTTAGCCAATATTTCATATATTATGTCTTATAAAAATCACATACAGTTTGTTAATGCTACATATCAGAAGAAAAACAAAGAGAGAAACCTGGTTCCCCTTAGATTATTATCTGTATTAAATAATGGCCAAATGCTCTCCTGGCTTAATTCCATTAAGTGCAATGGAGTTATGCCAGAAAAGCATTTGGCCCTAAGCATTTAATGAGCATGTTACTTGAAAGATTAGGGGCCAGTTCATCCTCTGGTATAAGCTGGTATAATTTCATTGCCTTACATGGAACTATGCCAGCACACAATAGCTGAGGATCTAGACTTACAAGTAAGTGAAGTTACTTTTGCCCTAACAAGTACATGTGGCTCATATCCTCATGTATGCTCAACTTGTCAAATACTCTTGCAAAGATCAAGCCTGGCCTGCAAAGCTTCCCCACCCTCAAAAAGCCTAAGTGGTAATTCTTTCAATTTTTATATATGTCTAACAATATGGAATTCTCTTTTCCCCCTTCTAAGCCTTCAAATAAGGGTTTTGTTAAAAGCATACCTTTTAAGTCATATCTAATTTGGCTCTGACTACTACGAAGTTACATTAAGTCAAAAATTATTTCATGTTAGATTGTCAATTATGTAAAAGTCATAAGCCATTTTTACAATCTACATCTATAAATCTCAGTCTTCTTTCTTTTAGATAATATCATCCTGCCTCAAAACAACCCTGGAAAGCAAAACTAATAATGCACAAAACTCCCGTTCTCTGATGAAGGGTTATTATTCTTCATGCAATGACATTCAAATCCAATCTTCTTCTTTTTCCTATTACTAAGTACAAATACACTTAGGTATGTTTATCAATTTTTGCTCATGGTTATGAATTCTAAATCATTACTGCAAAAGCTAACTTCAGTCAAAGGCTTTAAATTAACAAATGCAAAATACAATAAGCATCCATCGTACTTTCTTCCATCTCAGCTGCCAGATTTAATACAAGTACAACATTTCTAATCCTACTCAATGTGCTGGAAAGCAAAGAGCTGGACTATCAGCTGATGTAAATCAGCTTAACTCCATTGAAGTTGATTTACAATACTAAGAAACTCCCTCCTTAAGAAGGACTAAAATTACTCTTTGACTAAACAATGTCAGAGGTTTTGGACAACATAATTTTAGTAAAATCCTTGAGGATTTTAATGGGACTGGAGATATAACCAGTTCCTCTGCCAGATTTCTGCTTTGGGGTGGATTCTAGATGAACAAGTGGGGTAGTTTCAAGATAAAAACAGAAATAGAACAGCATTCCATTCACATTCTTTAGGAAGACTTTAGAGAACTCTCAGTAACTGAAAGGAAACACACTGACTTAACACTTAACCACACTTAAAGGATTTGCTCCCTGGACAGTCCATAAAGTTCTAGGCACCATATATTGCATTAGTTGATGGATAAGAATAATCATTTTAATCACTTCAAAATATGCTGAAGGAAACTCTGGATAAGAATTGTCATATGGTCTTCACTTAATTGAAGATTTTTCTGAAATGTATGAAGGGAGTATGCAAACAGTGCATTTATGTAATAGGAATGGTTAGCAATATAGCATTAGGGCACTCTAGGGCATGTTTTATTAGTTCATTAAATCTTGCCTCAGGTGTGTTCTACCACTCGAGGCAAGTATTAATGGACCAATAAAAAAAACCCCGGAGTGTTTTAATGCCATAATACTACGTCTGTCTACATTTAAATTAATTTTTTAAATAGCTTTTAAAAATAATTTTCCTTGGTATTTAATATATCCTTCCACTATTTAAAATTTTGTAATAGAAATATTAAATGGCTAGAAAACAAGACAGAAAAGTCTACTGTATAATAAAAATATTAGTACTTTCTGAACAGTAAAAATGTTAACCTCTTGTACTTCAAATGTGTCCCCCATTTTATACATTCACTTTTTCTTGTTTTCTGATTCATTCTCATGTCATAAAACCAGTATAAAAGACAGCTATGTAGACCTGTTTTTTCCCCTGATTAGAATCCATCAGAATCAAGCTGTTTTTCAAAGCAGCTTGATTTCAACAACCTTAAAACTTAGGCTGAATTCCCTAGACAGCCGCTAAGTGATACAAGAATCCTGTCTGGTTTTCTACAGATGGACAAGATGATAGTCTGTAATAAAAACTGCAAGACCATTTTCTGCCAGTAGGAGACACAGAGCAGGAAAGCACACGCCTTGGAGATATTTGGGGAGAAGAGGAGGAGTAATAGCCAGCCCAATTTATGAAATATCCTGTTTCACAACCGCTGAATTCCCTAGACAGCCGCTAAGTGATACAAGAATCCTGTCTGGTTTTCTACAGATGGACAAGATGATAGTCTGTAATAAAAACTGCAAAACCATTTTCTGCCAGTAGGAGACACAGAGCAGGAAAGCACACGCCTTGGAGATATTTGGGGAGAAGAGGAGGAGTAATAGCCAGCCCAATTTATGAAATATCCTGTTTCACAACCGCTACAATAAAGAGCATTTCCCCTCACTTTTCAGAACAGCAAAACAATTGAAATCTCAATGAAATTCCTTCAGATGAACTGGGGCTTTTGTCAACATCCTGGTATCAGTCAGTAGACACAGCAATGTTGCAGAAAACAACCTGAGTGGGAATGGCTAACCCAAGGAAAATAAACTAAAAATATAAGGCATGAAGATATGCATGATTTTGAAATATACATGCCTGTTTGATTGGAGCAAAATGATATGATATGATATACAAGTGCTGTGTAACATGGCCTTCCCCTGGGAAGTGTTTTGCATAAAGCAGTGATACTCCAACCTGTTTTTTTTCTTTTTTTCCCCAAAGTAATCATTATAATTTCCAGTGCTGCAAGTGAGGTTGCAGAGTTGACAGCATAGACTAGACAAGTTACACAAGACTGGTGATGAAGGCCTTGTTGAGAATAAGAAATATCTGAATGGATTCAACTGCTGCTGGTTTAAAATTTCCTGGTAAGTCAGTCACATACTGTCTAACAAATTCTGCTCACACTGCACATTTGCATTGCTTTCATTAAACAGACTACCAAGGACTGGAAGCTGTTGGAGGGATGTATATGTGCCCCACTCAGAGCATTGCCTTGTCTCCTGAGATACCCGTAGGTCCACAGTGATTGCTGGTAGGGCAAATTGTGCCCCAAATCAGCTTAACAGCATTTAAGAAACATTTAATGTGGGTAAGTCCAGCTATAAAAACCGCTAGCAACTGGTTCAGTGATCTCCTTTGAGTTACGCAACACCAACTGTGTGATTCCTACTAGACAATTTCACCGCTGTTTTGGGACCAGAATGGGACACTGTCTCACACATTGTACGCTGCCTTCCTAGGACTTCTACAGAAACTCATGGCAGGCACCGTCCATGTTAGTCCGGTGTGGGCAGGCATACAAGTGCAAAATGTACAGGAAACAATTACTTATGCCCCTAAATTAGGTACCAATCCTGCTGCTTATTTAAATGGATTAGCGGAGAGAAGAGCTGATGATGTACTGAAGGACTTAATGACATATTTTTAATGATTATTTCTCTTCTTGTGTGCAAGATGTGTTCTCACAATGTACGGAAGCACAAACAACAGAATCCAAAATATCCCAGGATTCTCCTGTGTCAGCCAGTGACCAGTGGTTGTCTTCAGCCTGGTTCCAAAGCAGATATTATGGTTTTTGTGCAAGAAAAGCCCTTCTAAACTATCAGAAAGTAGCAAGACCCTGCCTACCAAGTCCCCTCAGTCTACAAAGAAATTGATTGTATCACTATTCTGGTGTGTGAAAATTAATGATTCCAGGACTGGATGAAACTTCAAATTTATTTCTTCATCAAGAGGCATAAATATTTTTGAAGTAATCACCAATACACTTCGTCACCAATACAAAATCTATATGTAAATACCCATACATTACAGATAAATAGATACTAAAAGGATCTGCAAGATATCAGCATTACTTATTGTACATGAAGCGTTTTTGAAAGGAAATGCAGGAGTGGAGCTGCCATTTTTTTCCTCTAATTCTGCTAGCTAAACCCACTAGAGATCACACCTAGAGCTGTATTTCTAGTGCAACTACTTGAATTCACATTAGATTTATCTCATCCTATAAAAGCACAATTCATTAAACAGACTGATAAAACTGGTCTGTTTAAACTAAGGCAATTTTATCACAGTCATTTCAATTATTTAACACTGCTTTCTTAAATCAGTACTTAAAGCTTTCCTTTGACAAGTATTCTTTTAAATAAATGAGCTGCAATTTAAACAATGAGAAAATAATGACCCAGAACAATATATACAATTAGGGAGATATTTTCCAAATATAAATGCTCAGTATATTTTAAAAGTGATGTACAATGTCTCAGGCAATGCACATTTACACACTGAAGTGACTTTTATAGTTGATGGTGGGGTCATCCAAAGAATTTCTAACCCAAAGACTCACTCCTAATCCCAAATTTTGACAAAGTTTTACCACAACAACATTTTTTGACAATTTTAGATTGTCCAAATCAATCGGTCCAGTTCTCATCACAGGACAAAAATTATGGAAATATTACACTGTTGCCATGAAGCCAGTGACGTATTTAACAGAGCTCTTCATTGAGCTACAGTGGCGTACAGGAATTTGAACCAGGGTAACCAAGTAAGACATTATAGACCAAGTGTGACAGACAGCAGGCAAAACTGACATGAGCTCTACAAGGACTTTTGTATGCTTCTGGTAAGCTTTTTTTTTTGCTTTTTCTTCTACACAGAAAACATTTCTTTAACAAAAGACCTGTCCAAGTACTGCATCATTCCATTTTTTATATCATACAACTGCTGCAATCACCTAGAGCATTAGTTTGAATTTTTTGAAAAGACCCACTAATCAAGGGAATCACTATAGTACCTTTGGAATGATCTGGATATACCTTCCCAATATTACTTTTATTCCAGCTGGTATCTTCACCATGATGACTTTTAAAACAAATCTAGATCTCAGGACATATGCTGTATACCTAATTTGCCTAACTCTGGATCAATGACAACAAAATGCATCATGGATTTTGGTTTTAAGACTACCTGCAATAAAGCTAGATAAGACCCCGAAGTAAAATTTATTTGTTCCTTATTGAAGCAATTTCTTATACTGAATTCACAGTCACACATGCCAACAATGAAAGGCTGAATCAAATTTTAGCCACTAGAGAAATGCATTGCATAAAGTCCATCATAAATAAGTTTACAGACTCTTAAAATGAAATAAACATTTATATAGGTACTCCTTCAACTTAGTCATGCATTGCTAAGCATTCACCATGCTGTAACAATTCAAATTTAAGCTTTTCTTGCTCAAAGATAGAGCAATTAGCCTTTAGGTTATTTCAAAGGGAGCAACAGCCCTCATCCAGCCCTGAAGAAAGGAAATGGTTCAGAGGAAAAGAGTTGTAAAACTAAATATTTAAATTTTCCCACTTTTTCATGCTTATTAGTATGTTTGGGAAACACTACAAGCTCTGACAAATGACAATGATACAGGGGCCCCTCACTACAAGAAAGATATTGAGGTACTGGAGTGTGTGCAAAAAAGGGCAGTGGAGCTGGTGAAAGGATGAGCACAGAAGTGTGATGGGGAGCAGCTGACAGAGCTGGGGTTGTTTAGGCTGCAAAAAGGGTCCTCAGCAGATCATATCACTCCCTACAACCAGCTGAAAGGAGGTTGCAATGAGATGGAGGTCAGTCCCCTAGGTATCAAGTGGCAAGATGAGAGGAAATAGCCTCAAGTTGTGCCAGAGGAGGTTTAGATTGAATATTAAGATTTTTTTTTCACTGAAAGGGTTGTCAGGCATTGCAACACTTGCTAAATGGAGTGGTGGAATCATCATCACTAGAAGCATTCAAAACATGTTTGAATGTGGCACTTGAGAACATGTTTCAGCAGTGAACATGGCAGTCCTGGGGTAATGGGTGGACCCCATGATCTTAGAGGTCTTTTCAAAGATGATTCTATGATTATACATTCACAGGTACCACACTTATTACTTCCCCCTGACCACACCCATTCACATATTTCCAAACGTGCCTTGAAGTTGATCATGATAAAACTTCATGTAGTCTAACATTATACCTAAATCTGAAGGGTAGTGAGCACTACTTAGCCTTGAGGACATAATGTACATAAAACTCAAATTTCATAATACATAAACATCTCATTTTAAACCTGAATCAAAAGTGTGCCCCAATGCAAAAACAGAAGCCTTCTTTCATGGAAGCAAATTATCAAAACATCTATGGCCATGTCACAGCATTATAAAGATTCCAAGGGCAACCATCACCAAGTCATACTAACATTTTACTCCTCCAAGAGCTTAGTCAAAGTCAGTGGAGCTGCTTCTGCTGTTAAACCCTGTCCTGCTCTGTTAAACCCTGCTCTGACAGAATCTGATTCTCATGGACGTTTAGATCATCAGTGCTGTTGCCATTGTCAGATATGAAAATGGGCTGCTTCTCTCACTGTTTGTCTTTTTAAGCTTATGAGAAAAAAGAAATGCTTGGCATAAACGAAACTCAAAATTTGCGGGCTTCTCAGCTCAGACTATACTGAACACAAGTCTGCAACTCCTTTTCAAACTACAGTTTGTAATATTGGCAAGAGATGCATACATAGTGATGAAATTAAAAATACTAGTATATTTTAGCTTACACAGACCATTCCTCTACCATCAGTAGCTGACATGTAGCCCTTGAAAAATAAACAGATTTTATGCAATTGCTACATAGACCTCCTGTGTGATATAAATAGATACTCTGCTAAATATAAAAACAGCAGGAATGCACAAAAATATACATGCACTAAGAATTAGTTATAGGATAGCCAACAGAAAGACAATGCCTCCTGGGTTTACAGGGCAAATGTAATTTCTATAATGAACCTTTGCTGTTGTTTTTTTTTTTTTCATTTCTGATAGTTTTAAACCCAGGCAATAAGGTAGAAGTTTTTGTAAGAGAAAGCAGTACACTGACAATACCATGATAGAGAAAATTGATTCCAAACAAATGAATATTAAATAGCTAGACATCAAAAGAAAGTACACAATTGTTGCTTTAGGAATGAGAGGGGGAAGCCACACCATTTTCAACAGTCATCAGTAGCCAAAAAACAACACAAACTTACTATTAGCATTTACTGATGATAGCTAGATATGCTTCTGTTAGTATTCCAGAGCCAGCCCTGCCATAGTAATGTTTATTATTACTCTTTTTAGCTGTAGGCAGATAGAGGCTCACTGTGTCTACCCCTTTCTCATCATTTTAAAAAGATTAATCTTTAGACAATGATCTGCTGAAATCATTAATCTTAGTCTTGAACTTCTTTGTTGTTCTAGCCCAGTAATGAACAGTAACACAAAAAATGCCTTTCCTTCAAAAACAACAGGGATTTGATTTGTTGGGACTCTACACTTGGAGTAATTTTTCACTGCAGCACAATATCATTGTAAGATGGCAACCTAGGTGAGACATCCTTACTCTCTGCACCACTGCCCCATTTTTGTACCAAGGCAAATCTGTTTGCATTAACATAATTATAGCTGCTGTCAGAGTAGAAAACAGTGCCAAGGTTTCACAAGCACTCCATGACACAGATGGCTCTGCAGTCCAGCACTGTACCATAAAAGTATTCCCCTTCTTTGTATTATAGAAAGACAAGATCTTTGTGTTGCAAGGAGTAATAAGTTTTCTAAAATCATTACTCAGATGTCCAGCTGCTCACATATTTCCCCCTCAATAAAAACTCCAGAACTCACCTCTCTTTGAAACTTATCACTTATGCACTTTCATTTTCCCAGCTTTAAAATAATGGTTGTTAGAAATAAGAAAAAATATATTCCTTGCTCCAGAAACATTGACAAGTAATTTTCCTCCTCCCGGGGGGGCGGGGGGTGAAATCCTATTCTTAGCAGAAATTTAAGCATACTAAAGAAAAGTTTCCTTTTCATTTTTTTTCCCTTCATATTTCATATAGAATATTTTCCACTAACACCAAATTCACTGGAAAATCCAGTTCTCCAGACAGCAATTCTGTTTAATACCAGTTAACCCATGTCTATTAGGGGGCTATTCACCCAGATAAAAGCCAGCTATATGGATTCCAAATCCAAGCTTTTTCTATGAGCTAATGTAGTTTTCTCTTCCTCTGAAATGCTGATGAAAGAGTGTTAATATATTTAAGCTTGTACATGACAAAACTATTAACTGTGTTCTTCGTCTATTCAGTATATCTTGGCTCCCTAGAGTTCCAAGCATTGGAGAAATGAATTTAACAATATGTATGTCAGATAGTTACAGATCTTCTTCAGTACATTCAGCAAAACTCAAAATTTAAAAAACTAAAAAGAAAAAGGTTATAAAAATAATAAAACTGATGCAGCAAACAAACCTCTCAAAACTTGTGTTTGTGGGAAGTGTTACCATTTTCACCCATCAATTTCAGAACACCTTTCACAGTCCCTAACCAATGTAAATTTCCCTATACAGCTTCCCGGTTAGATCCACTCTTTCACATTCAGGTAAGTTCTCATAGTGTGCCACCTACACAGATATTACATTTCTTTTCTTATGAGCAAAGTCAATGCTATTCAAACACATGTACACAGATGATTTTTTCCTTCTCTCCTCACCAGCAACGCCACACCTCCTGGGAAAAAGCAAAAAGAACAGAGCAACGTGCTCAAGAGAAAGTATTTATAGGAGTCACGCCTGACATTTTTTTTTGTCAGTATTACAAATGAAAATTACGGCTTCCCAAATTATGGAGGCCGGATAAAATCTCAGAGCAAGGTCTTCTCTTTGTCACTCTTATTGCCTATTTAATCAGTAAAACATAGAAGATTTGCCCAGAGTTATCCAAGAGCAGAATCTGTACCAAATTTGCCCCATGATCTCCATCCTGTAAAAAGCTAATTCTGTACTCTGTGCATAGTTCCAAGACAAGCCAATATTCTATCAGCTATTCAGTTATGGCTACCCAAATGAAAACCAAAAAACATGCTCTCTAATCATCTATTTTGGGGGTAAAATTTTTCATCCTGTCTTCACCCAATGTTGAAATATTTTAACATTTGATTGAATTCCCTTCAGACACTTATTTGTGGGGAAGTAAAATAAAAAGCATTCCAATCTGGCAAAAGAAAACCTACACAGATTTTTAACCACAGCTAAAATGATTGAAGCTGAAAATGTTTAAACTCAGTGTATGAGAGTATCATTTAAATATGCATAGGCATTTCTGCCTCAAGTACAATTTGCAAAGACCATAAAGAATTTCAAGCCATAAGGAAGAAAAATGTGCAAAAGTAAAACAAACAAAACAACAAAAGTCAAAACTGTTCTAGGTTTCTCGTTAAATAATTAAAGATAATTGCTGCATAGACAGAAAAGATAATAATGCGATCTTATTCTATCACCATTAAATTTTGTGGCAAAATTCCCATTCACTTGACATGGAATGGTGTTAAGGAAGAAAAAGGAAGAAACAATGGAATTCAGTCCCTCTAAATTCAGATTCCATTCCTGTCCCTGCAACAAATTGCAGGTAAAATACTCAGAGCCTGATTCAGTTCATTGATGTGCTGTCTGGAACTGAGGTCTCTTCATGCACATACAAGGGTGAGGAGAAAGAGGCCGGATGGCAGAAGAAACAGACATCCATATTTTTCCACAAATTGCAAAAGAACTGTGAGTAATTTCCCTTGTTCCTCCCGTCTCCATTCATTTGGAAATCTGACACAGCCAGGCTTCATTCCGTACAAAGTAGTTCCTGGTGCTCTTTGGGTTGTCTAAAAGAAGTAAAGGTAATTCTTGTGGCAGAATGGTCATGAGAACACACTGCTTCTAAGTTCCCTGACTCTGATTCCCAGCTGCAAAGGAAAGCGGTACTGAATTACCATGCAATTGTACAGCAGTAGAGAAGTCACAAAGTTTAACTACACATAAAGCAATTGTCAAATTTTGAAAACTCGACATGGGAAACACATTACACTCCAGAACAACAGCTCAGCTTTTTTATGGACATCTTGCCCCAAAGTTTTTGCTTATTCTCTGTGAAACATAAAACTACCTTATCATGTGTTATAATGGTGCAATACCTGATACGCAGTTTTTCCTGGTTTTTCCTTTCTTGACATTATGCCTCTTAGCAGCAGAATATTTACATATTCTCTGAAAATAATATCTCTTGAGAAGGTATTTTCAAGGTTTTATTCAAAATAACCCAAACCTGAGAAACTTCACACATATATTTAGAGTTTCCATCAGTGAAGTTTTTTTTAAAACATCAGGCTTGTGCATGATTCTTTACAGTTTAGGGGCCTAGAAGAATTGAGATGAAAGACAAGAAGCAGCAAAAAGTTATGTCATTAAACAAAGCAGAAAAAAAACAACACAAATGATACCAGAGCAAACATCAGAAAAAAACAATCATCCACTCCACTGCAGCAAAGGAGCTACCCAGCAAAATCTGACTGATCACCTTGTTTTCCAGGTTTTTTTTAATATTTTTAGACCCTGTTAAAACATTTTTAAAATATGCAAGCAATGACTTTGAAAAGCAGTAATTGCAATATTAAATTTTGCTTAAATTCTTGAGCACTGATTTGTGTACAGGCTTTTATACCAAGTTCCCACGAAGCCGTAAAACGTTTAAAATACTGTCTGTGCAAATGCAAAATTTATGAATTCACACATCTCTGGTTGATTTATGTGAAATAATAATGCACTATTTAATGCTTAAACATGGCTAGAAGCAATGCTCGGCTATCAAGATGTACAATGAAATAATAGATTTATAAGACGGATAACCTTCCTGCCTAGAGAAGCTTGTTTAAAGGTGTTGTACAAATATATTAAACTATATGTAATTTTATACTAACTTAATGCTGTAGGCCTATACTGCAAGCAATAAAAGATTACTGCCACAGTATGTTCAATAATAAAATGATCTGGCTATTCAACATAAGGTATCAGAGGAGTGAAAAAAAAATTCTTTATGATTTCAAACTTTTTACTCCTCTGTATGACTTAATTTAAACATTTAACTCTTATATTTGCCTTTCACAGCTCACTGTCATCAACTGTCATCTGATTTATCAAAATTACTTCTATTTCACCCTCCAAGGGTGCCAGATTCTCTCCCTGTGACACTAAATAACATATTCAAAGATGTTTGCATTAAAATAAAAAGGACTTTGTGTGGGATGTGGTGCCTCTTACAGGAAGAGACTTCTGCTGAGGTAGAAGATACCACTATCACCTTGTCACGAGCAGCAGCTTCCATTAGCTGTGCATTCCTGGCAGGGCATTCAAAGGTAGCAGGATCTAGCACTTCAGTAGACAACCAGGATACAATACTGCACAGTGACTCACCATATTGACTGATATTAGCTGGACTACTTCTAGAAGATAATGTGAAAACAAAACCTCAGCATCACATATTTAAGAACTTGTACCATTAGTTCAATGACTGTTATCCTCTCAAATACATGCTGGAGCAACAACCATGGAGCCTACATGGTCACATATCTTTTTCTCAGAAGAGCTCACAGTTTGACTGTTGGTTTTTTAATTAAGTACTAAACAAAAGGCTTTTAAATAAAAGGTCTTTTCTGACAACTTTTACACTATAAGGCTATTTTCACAGAAATTCTGATTAGAAGCTTACCCTTGGAAAAAAAACTTTAAAATCCGGAAACGAACAATTCTTCCTATGGTTTTCTCTTTTTTCTTTTTACTTTCTTCTGCTGATGTCTGAGTTGTTCAAATGAGTGGGTTTTCTTAAGTCAATGAATGAAAAAAAAAAAATTAAATAGAGTTCAAATGCACTTCGTAGGCAATCTTGTTTAGTAGACAAAAATTTAATGTATTTTTCTTAGTGTATCTCTTACCAATATTGGCATAGACTGAATCCTGTTCTTCTTTAATAGTCTCAAGCCACAAGAGAGCTCAGAGCCCACACTGAAAGTTGCTGAAAGTTTTGAAGTGACTCTAGATTTTGATATGCAACTACTGGCTTATAAATATGAAGGAAAAGCAAAGTATTCTAAAGGCAATGCAAGTTGTAGGCAGCTAACACAGAAAACAGACAGAACTATGATGGTCCAGCAAAAAACCTTAAGTTGAAATAACTTCCCAATCATCCAGTTAACTAGCCAAACCCAGTAACCCATCCTGGGTTTGGCTTTGAAGTTCCCTGGACAAGTGAAGTTCTCCTTTAGCAGATGGACAGGTCAGTCTGAGCGAAGCAACACTGACTTTGTACCTGAGCCCAGCTGAGGTGTGTGAACCTGGCAGCTCCCCAGTGGTCAGCCTCAGAAGACTTCCAGAAAGGAAGGACAGCTTGCATCTTTTCTAACTTCAGACAGTAGATGCCTGCTCATGACCCTGGCAGTGGTAGTTCTACTCTTAACCTATTGCTTATCTAAGATGGTCAGAATGAATCACATCCTGGATGCCCATTTCTGTACATTGACTAAGAGCAGACACTACAGGATCAGGCTCAGCCTTCTACTCTGTAAGGACAGGATGGATTTCCCCCAAAGGTCTTAAGGAAGTTTAGTCTACGGTCAATACTTTCTTTCACTCAATCTTAATGTAAATTAATAAAGAATATACAAGCTATATGGTGAGCTTGTTATACAGAATAATTGGAGGTAAGGGTGTCTCCAAGGAGGAGGGGAAGCAGTCCAGAACTCATTGCAGAGAGTTCCCCTCATTCAGTGGCTATAAAGGGCATCTGGACTGAGGCACATTAATACACATTCCCATTCTCCTCAGAGCTTGCAAAACTGCTACCCCATACACGGAAGAGGAAGAAGACCCTCATTTCTCTGTCACCAGCAAGCAGGTTACAAGTAATTCTGGCTTATTTCAAATTGTTCTTTGCGGATGTTCAATAAAGTATTTTTCAAAGTATCCTAGAGACTTTCAACTAAACCTTTTAACACCCTAATGAGACAGGGGAATTGCTGTTCTGCCTCCTTGTAAATGGAGGAACTGAAAGACAGATATCACAGCCTATGCATTTAAAACCATTTGCTAAATTTGAGTAATTCAGTATCTGGATTCTCATTTTGGGACTCCCAAAGCATAACTTTGAAAGGTAATCAGTACCCACTGCTCTGAGCTCAGCCACAGCTGAGATCATTCACCTCCTATGAAAAATCGCACTGAAGACCTTTCAGAGCAGGCACAGCAGAAGCAGAGCACACAAAATAGTGGGCCTTTCTGAACATGTTTTTTTTTAATTACTGGCTTGTAATAATAATAAAAAATGTTAGCCACTCTAACATTAATTAACAGTACAAAAAGGGAAGCAAATACTATGCTTGAGCATACAAATCATACATCTGAATATTGTATAACTGCTTATGCATGTTAGTTTCCAATTCCATTATTAGACACTGTTTCTTATTTTAAACAGAAAAGCAAAACTCACACGACCATAAATACTCTGGTTTACTAGCTCTTTTTATTCTTCTGTATTTATTCCATTTTCAGCAGTGTTTAGCATATAACAAGCACTCTATGAGGGAAGAAGTTTGTTTTGTGCTAATGACACTATTAATAGCCATTTAAAACCAGATGAAGTAGAGTGTAGACAGCTTTATATACATCTAGGTGTTGAGTCTTCTTTTTAACCAGCAAGACCACTTTTGCAAAGTTTAGAAAAAAAATAATCCAAACTATATAATATTTTACTTCTACAAATTCTAGACACAGGTGAAGAATATTTCCTGCATTTTCAGAACCTAAGCAAATGTTATTTCAAGACAGTGTGGTATTGAGTATTTATGGCAAAATGTGCTGCAGAGGCCCAAACAAGATGGTGAAGGGACGTGATGGTTACAAAGGCTTCATGAATCACGACCTCTCATGGGCTCAATATATTCTACAGTTCCCCACATGGGAAAAAATCAACTTGAAAAGAGAGGTAAAATAACCCCCACCAGGAACACAGTTACTCTCTCCATCCCTAAACTCTGTGCAAACCCAGCCACTTTTAACTCCAGCAATAAATACTGACAACTCTGACTCTAAATCCTCCATTACCTAAACTTGCAAAAATGCCCAATAAAAATAGAGTTCTACAGCCATGAAAGAGAAATACAAAACTAACTATATATTATCATTATGTGTATTTAACAACTACAATTACAGGCATTTAGAGCAAAATTCTCTCTTCCATTAACTAGAGATTTGCCACCAAGATTTGATGCAGGATACAGGACAAAATTTGCCTTAGGTAACCACAGGACGACAAAAAAAAAAATCTAGCTTCATCCAAGGTCATTTTTAACTAAGTAACAGCAAAATTACTGTGAAAACTTCCAAAGTAGATAATAAAAATTATTCCATATGGGCATATTCTCTGAGGAAGGATTATATAATACCAAAAAATAAACTCTGATATAATACACCACAAATAGAGAGACTTCTCCATACTATCATGCTCTCTAGTTTCATAATATTCTACTTGGAAAAAACTAGTTTGCCATTAAAAGTACTCAACTTATTTAAAACTCCAATTCACAATACAAAACATTGCAAAGTGTTATAAATGTAATAGAAGAGTAAAAATATTAATTAAACATAGCATTAAAAAATTAGAAACATTTCCATTTAGATGCTGAAAATATCCTGCAAGATCCAAATATAACATGCTAACATACACCGCAGCTTGATCAGTTTTCTCGAAATCACTCACATAATCTTAATACTTTTTAGAAGATTGAGTAGTTTTGTGACAAAGAAATTCTAGCAAGGAATGTTCTTTAAATATGCAGATTTCCAGCTAAAGAAAATAATGACAAAATAAGATTGATTAGGAAATGACCACAACTTTAATTCCAGTGTGATATAAACTGAAAACGGAGCATAGGTCAGTGAAGGGACAGACAGAGACCATACTTCAATGCAAGGTCACCAGCAGGGTAATCTCATAAACAAATACCATTGTTTGAACATTCCAACAATCTACCTGTTGCACACAAGGTGTGCAACTTTTTTTCAAGCAAAACTTCCCAAGATTGTCTTACAGCAAGGAACATCTTGTGAATGCTAGATGCTTATACTGCTTAAATAAGGATATTCTAAATGTTTTAAGTTATTCTATGAGACAGTGAGTATATATTTCAGTGCGCAGTTAAACATATGCCATACTAATGCTATGAGAAGTCACTGGAGCTACAAACCGTTACAGCACACATTGTGTGTCTATTTATACAAACCTATTTATGATGTTTCTTTCTCCCCAAAGTAACATCAAAAGACATCAACTTTTTTCAATCAAAATCTATAAAATCCAAAAAATCACCAAAACAAAATAAACTTTATTTTGATCTCTACTAGTCTCATGTAAATCTAAAGTTTTTATTGTCAGATTGAATGATTTTTAGCTAAGTCGCCCAAATCTGTTTTTATTCCCATACTTAAAACAATTAGCTGAACTTTCTAAGAAAATGCTCTGTTAGGCTATGACTAAGCATGTAAAGTTTCAGAGCCCAGGAGGGAATTTTCTGCAAAATTACAAGCAATTGAACATTTCCACTACAATTAATCGTGTGCCCTAGGAAGTGTACATATTGGACAATTAAATTTTCTCCCACTTATGCTTAGTACAGCATTTTCAATTGGTCATAACCTTTTCCTGATTCCATTTTCTTAAAGTGAATGGTATTTCTAAGAGTGTTTCTATGTCATGTTTTAATATTATGTCTATGGGTATGTTTTATATGTTTACAACTAGGTGCTAAAAGCAATACTTCTACACTCATGTTTAGGAACCTCAGAGTCATTTTATTCCCCTGAATGCTAAGAATTACCACTCCAGTTGACTGTAGTAAATATACATGGGAGATCTAGTCATTACAAAGAGAAAATTAAATTTCTCTAAAAATAAGTTTGATAATTTTGGCACACTATGAACAATATCTGAAGTTGAATGACAAAACCTCAGATCTCACGGAATATGAGATCTTTTGATGCAATTAATGACATGGTAAAATTTCACCAGCCAACAATCTGCTCTATTTGCTTTCAGTTCAGACCCACTGACCCTAAGAAACAGAAGATGAGTCAAATTATGTGTTTGAGTGTTGATCACCTCTTGCCATTACCAGCAATTTTTAATTAGTTGAGCCAAACTAGTAAACAGAAGACCAAAAACAAAACTAAAAGCAAAAGACACCTTGACATAACACACTAATGCATTCCAGTGTCATCCAATACGCAGAGCCTTGCTGTCCTGAGGGCACAATGTACAAGGGCTTCTGCAACTCATCTCCAACCGAAGTGGCATCCTGACAAGTGAGTAATCTCAGCAACACAATGAAACTCAACAAGTGAAGACCAGTTCAAAGCTGACTGATAATGTCTTTAACAGAGTTACCTAGGTACTTAGGCACTAGCATTACTAATGTTGGGAATTAAGGCTAGAAAGCTTGCAAAATACTCTACCATGGCATGTTTTGCTTCCCAGGTGCCAAAACCACTTTACACAGAGTCTTGGGCTGTTGAGAAAAAGTAAGGAAACAATATTTTATCCTTCTGCCTACCTGCAAGTTACATCCCTCCCCAGCTGAGGAAAAATGGACCTGTGAATTCATTTTCCCTCCACTCTACTTGCAGAAAAGGAGCTGTAACAGTGTCAGGCTGCTGAAGGATGCCTGAGAATTACACCTGGTGCAGTTCTGCCTACCAATCTTACAACAACTGCAAGAACTGGACAGAGGTCCCCAGTGCCAAAACCGAAGCAAAGTAAATGAAATTCCAGTTTATTTTTAAAATAATGTTTGTGTGCTGAGGAAAAACAATTCTTCCCCCTTTCTAATCAATGAAACCTAGTGTCTGCAATTATCTAGGGGGAGGTTTCTATGCAGTGAGGAGGAATTACTTGTTTCCAGCAGTAACATTACCAGGCTTAAAGCCCCTAACTGTATCAGTCACTTCCGAGAACTTTACATTCTCTGCAATCTAGAAATCCTCTGGATATGTGGAATAGTTCTGTAAAAACACCCTGCACTAATACAACCCCTGGATTACTCAAATTCCTATATTCAACTTCTTTTTTCCTTTTCAATTTGCTGTACTTCTCCAAGACACTACGATTGAAAATTAAATTATTTTAATGGTGCATAAACAATGTAGATGTATGCACTCAAAATTCAAAGCAAACAAGCAAACAAGTCTGCATTAAGTAACATTTTTCCTCTTTTTCCCCCTGGTTGTAAATGCAGAACACAATATGCTCACTGTGATACTAGAGTGTTAATAAATCCTAAGGTAAAGAAATATCTTTATGATTCTGAATGAGTCCTGAGATGGTTCAGCAGTCTTAGATTTGCATTTAGTTGCAATGCAGGAACAAAAACAAAAGCAAAAAAAGTTTTTAATTGCTGTCACAGAAGTGGCTGATACAGTGAGATGGTTCCCTCTTCTGGCCAAAGCTGGAGGAAAAACTCTGATTTTAGTTTTTTAATGTAAATCACATAAATTGTAAAATTTAAAATTTAAATATCAGTCTAATTTTAGTTTAAAACAAATTCATCTAAATATTTTTAAAATATATTTTCAGAAATTAGTCCTGAGGTAAGACAACTTTTCAGAAAATGCTTTGGGAAAGGTTATATTATATCTGCTGTCTGGAACTTCATGTATGGATTACCTTACTGATAACCCAATATTAGCACAGATCTCAGAATCATGCACCCAACTCAATCACATAACAAATATGCATTCTTGAAAAGAAAGAAACTGTAAAAAGAGAACCCACTAAAATAGTTAAAGCTAAACTGAAAGCTAATTTAATAGTATATTTAAAAAAATTTTAAAAATAAAAAATCATCCCTCATTTGGCCCTGGATAACCTTTTAATTTCCAACAATGCTGCAATCCAAATACCTGTTGGTATTTATGGCAATGTAAGCTTAAAAGGGATATTTTTTAAAGGAAGGCCCCAAACCAGAGTATCTCCTTTCTGTATATTGCCCCCAAAACCCGAAGTACACACCTAACAGTGCCAGTGCTAGTTCAAGAGCATATATTATAGTTTTCTTCACAAGGTAAATTAAAAAAATAATAATAACTTGTACCAAGAAGCCAGGCAATACCACACTGAACTGAAAGAGCAACTCCTTGGGCAATCAGTAAAAATTATTGTCATTGATAACATAATTTCAGAGTTGAATGCATAATTGTCCAGTCTCATATGTTCAGATGCTATTTTTTACCTCACCCATGAGACAAAAGTACATTTACAAAAGTCCAGGTAAAGAGTAGACAAAGAAACAAGAAATGGCTGAAAAACAGCAACAAAAACTTCCTAGTTAACTCCTGTGAAAAGAAGAGAAAATGGAAAGGACAGGACTTCCAGAGGGCCCAAAGTTTTATTGTGATTCTAAAGCTCTAACAAATAATGCAGGACTTGAGGATGATGCAAATAGAGAGATTCTTCTACTGAAATGCACAGGGAGGTAAGGATTGGCATAGAAGAGTATATTTGCTGCTCCATGTTACTCTGTTAGAAGCAGACTAAGTTCGGCCTTTTACCTACTTTGATCACCATCCACTTGTTCCTGGGCACCATTTCTCCCATGTTCATCCCTGTTTTTAACTGCACCCTGGAGAAATTCCATGAAATCCAATCTTTTTTCAGTCCCAATTACTGTAATACATTCCTGACGAAAGCCAACACTAAGTTTTGGAGCCAAAACAATCTGCTTTCCAAAAAACCCTTTCTGAGTTTAGTAGGTGCCTTTCTGGGAGACTATATTGCCTCTCCTAGGAGATCTTCAGCTTCTCATTCACTGTAAATCCTACCAGCCCTATTTGCTAAAAAATAAGCAGCAGAGAAGTTTCACTGTGCAGCACATGTCACTCAAGCCAAAGGAGTTACCTGGTTAATGATGACAAACAGGGGAGGACATGAAAATAATGTTTGTTCTCTCCTGTTGTACTTTAAGACATCTGCTCTGTTAGATTTTGGTAGGAACTCATCACTAAATTTCTTCATAAAAGGATCCTTTCTCCTTCTACTAAGTTGATATGGCCACATAATCCTGAATCCTTTTAATAACTCTCATTTTTCCTTAATGTGCCTTGCTTCTTTTATTATTGAGACACTGAGACCATTACCTCTGGTTTGTATCCTACCTTTTTTTGTTCAGGGAAAATCATAGGAAGTTAATCATAGCTTAGTGTTAAAACAGCAACAAAACCAACACAAGTAAAAGCAAACAAAACACTCAGTTTGGGCTCTGCAACATCACACAGAGAACCAGGAAGAAAGGACACAGACAGAGAAATGGAAGATTTTCAACAAGGTGCAATCTTGTGTGCACATAACTAGGTTGAAAAATTAGGTTGCCACCAAAAGAGTTCCATAAAAACCTGTGATTAAAAAAAACCCAACCCAAGCCTCATTTAGAATGAAGAGCTGCATCTACAGCAGCAAATAGAGCACAGCTAAGGCATAGGATTGAATACTAACCAATAACCATCTGTTAATACATAGCAGCTATGTGTTGCCCACTTCATGGCTTCATGCCATGCCAAGAAGCTATCTTGAAGACCATTCCCAGACTTCATCTGTGGTGCAACACAGCACAGGGCTTGTTCTCAATGCACAACAGGGATATGCAGCCTCTTCTGGGAGAAGGCAGGCAAGGAAGGGGTAAGAAAGAGTTTAGCTTTAAGGACAGAAACTAGTAATTTGCATTTGTATTTCTCCCTTCTCTGCACAACTTTCCTCAGGTATATTTTACATGCAACTCAGGAGTGTAAATTACATTTAGTGGCTAACACATACAAAAAGACAGCAAGCAAGGATAAATGAGTTACTACACTAAGCATTGACACCATCCTTAATAATACATCGCAGTAATAACGAGTATTTTCCAGCTAGGCAGGCATCAGCCTGGTGTGGAATGGCTGATTACTATGTTACTCTTTGATGTTGTAGATCTCCAATCCGCCAAGTACCTTTTTTTTCCATTTTTCCATGTTACTAGTTTTCCTCCTGAATCCCTGACAAGATGTATCTAAACCCAGTTGATCTATCTTACCTCCATCTGCCATCTTACTTTTCCTGTCTGGTCCAGTTGTAGTTTAGGTACTTTCTTATAACTCAGATTTTCTCTGGGGGCTAAGTTGTTACACTGCCTTATCAATGCTGAACCTTGGAGGAAGTTAATGCCTAAGAGGATGGTCACACATTCAAGGTCAAGAGAAAGGGATTTCTTCCAATTTATTGTCAAATTAAAACAGTTTTATATCAGCAAATTATATAAAAGTTAGTTAATTTAGTTAGAACTGGTTCTGGAGTATTAAAGTACTCCATATATGTCCCTCCATATGAACAATAACTTATACATCACTACTTTTTTCTCTTGGAGGAAAATAAAATCAGGGGGAAAAAATAAAAACCACTTGGCTTCCTCTAAAAATATTGTCCTGGAAGTTCAGGTCAATCACTAGTTTTATAAAAACAAAATTAATTTTCATTGAAAAAGCTGTGAAATATTCAGAAATATTAGAAAGAAAAAATATTTTACTGGTGAAATTTTTGTTATGGGCCAAAATTATCCTTACTTTTATCTTTCTTTGGCATTGCATTACAATGAATTTTAATGGTAAAATGACCTGATATTAAAAGGTTCTCCTTCAACATATGCTTTGATTCAGCACCAAAAATTTCTTATGATGGCAAGCTCTTCAAAATACAACTTTTTAGAAAAACTCCCTGAATAAAATGCTAGTTTACTTTTTCTGCAAGCTTGACTTCCTTGCCTGTTATTGTTGTATAAGCGAATGACAGAGAAAGTTTTTATAGAGCAGAGAGAAACAGAATGTTTTGAATATTAAAACAAGCTTTTGTAAATTTCTTTTGTCTCACATGATTTGCTTACTGAATCTTAAATCCCCCAACAACACTCACATTAGCAATGCTAACATTAGAAGATGACATACAATCTTTCCCCAAACAAAAGCCCAGCTGAACAAAGAGGAATTAAAGAAAATTTTTGCCAGCTTCGGTGATGACAAGCATTAAATAAAGCATTTTTTTGACAAAAAAAATAAAGTCAAGAAAGTGATAAATACCAAGACTAAATATGGGCAAACTAAATCCCACATTTCTAAATCTATAAATCTGTAAGGAACATTATATAAAGTATCAGTTGTTTTACACCCATCTGTACCTTGTTTCTAGGCTTTTCTCAGGGGAGAAAAAAATAGTCAATAGTGTATTAAATTTGATACTGTCCTTTGCCCAAATAAACATGGAATTTTATGACTATAAATGAAATAAGAACAAAAAATCAAAAAAATAAAGGTTCATACGTGTGCAATCTGAAATATTCACATGCCAATATTTCTATTTTTTATTTGTTTTCCAACAAAGTAACTGCCAATTTTCAGTATGTGACAATTTTAGCATTGTTTGAAGATCTCAACAGTAGAAGGCTCAAAATGCATGTTACATATGTCAGTTTCTCATCATTAGAAAAAAAAAGGTTAAATTATATATTCAAAGAGAAAAATAAACAATCAAACAAACAAAAAACCCAAAATACAGAACTCCTAAAAAATCAGACCTCCAGATAATAGTATTAGTTTTTGCTCTGACTTTTAAATGACAGTACCTCTTTCTGTCAAGTTCATGGATGTTAGAGTTTGGTGTAATTTAATTTTTAATTCTTGATGGTATGAACATAGACTGTAACTTGATTCCATTATTTTAATTTCTTTCAAATCAGATTTAAATTAGATATTACTCATATTATCTTATTGCCTTTCAATTTTGCTTTCTAAACTTAATGCTATGTAAAGTACTCTTAATTAGTAGCACCTATGGAGATATATAGCAAAAAGAAAGGAACTCAGAGTTGAGTAAGATAAAAAGATCAACTACCACACAGCTTAGGTTGTTTTCCAAAAGAGATCTCATTTAACTCTACTTGAGACAAACTTACAAGGCTTTTGTCTCAAATAAAGCCCAGAAAAAGCAGCTCAGATGCATACACCAAAGTATTAAAAATTTTTAAAGAGGCAAACCTAAGGAAGGTGAAGATCCGTGGAGAAATTTAAGAGTTGGACTCAATGATCCTTGAGGGTCCCTTCCAAATCAGAAATTTTCAATGGTTCTGGGATTAACTGCCCAGCTTTAATTTTACTGCTTTAGAAGGTGGCTTGATCAAAGCCAACAGCCAATGACAGTCACCTTAAGTGTCATTCAGTTCTCTGGTCAGCTGGCCTTGATGCCAGATGCATCACTCCATGGGAGGAAAGTGCAGTGCTCGAGCTGCGACAGCGTTGTGTCATTTTCCCTCACACACAAGGCTCCACAGTGACTCAGATCTATCTCTACAGACAGCTTCTCAGACAGGCCTGCATTTACAAGGGATGATGCCAAGCACTTTTATTTCTTATTTCTAAGGGTCTTTATGCTGAGAGGTGACTGTTGACATTTTGGCAGCTTGATGTGAAGAACATGGATATATTTTTCTGCAGTCCTGCATATGACATATGGGAACCAGAACTCACCTGTCACAAGTTGCCAACCATAATACATAGTTGGTAAGAAAAAATAACCTCTGGGAATATGTAGATATTAATACAGTATGGCTAAGGATACAGAGGCCATAGGCAGGCCTGGCATATAAGGGCACAACTGCCATTGACTTTGGATGGTGTAACACTTCCTTACACCACAGCTGTACATGGTCCCAAGTGACTGAATTTAAAGAAATATCATCCTCAATTAAAGAAATATCACAATCTGTGTTCATCATAGGCATAAGAGTAAGGACAGACATACATATAAACTTCATTTCTTTCAGATTTATTGTGAAATCATTAGAAGCAGAGTGAAACAGAAATTGCCTTTAAGCCATTTAATGGCTTTTTCCTGAGTATTCTCACTTTAAGACATATATGCTGTTTCAGTGCCTAAAAGATGGGTTCACTCACTCACAATTCTTACTACACTGTAATTTCTCTAAAAGTAAATAAAAATAAAAATGTCCCATATAGAGACACATCTGGAAACAGAAATAATAAATTTTCTGCAAAAAAATAGTCAGTAGAAAATGGTTCTTCACACCCAAGCTGAATAATACATAGCAACAGCTGAAAATAATAGAAGCTGTATAAACTTCTGAACTTTTAAAGGATATTTTTATCTGACTAGAACAACCACGAAAAAAGTTCTGCATAAAACTAGAGAAGTATTTCCAGAAATACAAACACCCGTGAAATTGAAATAATTGGTCTCCTCTTACAAACCATCATGATAAACTAGTGTGTCAATCAATATTTCCAATGGAAGACAATAAATTGCGCCATGATTTTCACATCTAACCCTATAGCAGTCCTCTTTCCATCTCCTCTCTTCCAGTCAAATCCTAGCACATTCCTAATAGCCAACTCACTTCTCCCACAAGCAATACTTTGCTATAGTTTGTTTTCATTCATTTTGTTCATCATTTGCACTGAGACAGCAGTCACTATGGTATAATTCACACATAAAGTCACCACAAAACCCAAATTTGTACACCTCTGAAAAGCTTGCGAAGCCCAGTCCCAAAATATTTAACATAATTACATACATGTGATACCAGACCCGATCTTGCATTCCAAAAAGGGTTTCAATGAACCGAAATTCCCACTACACTGAGCAGAAGCAGCAACATATCTCACAACACCCGAAGTCTTTCATATCCAATCAGTACAGTCAATCTCAATACAACTTAATTTGTGGCTGAAGAAGCACAGCTACTGAGTGATATGCATCTTGCAATGCTGTATGCTGCAATCATTTTTATATCAAGCCTGTGTAATCACCAGACCACCCTGGGGAATGCTATTGACTAAAGAAACAACTGATAATTTAAAATTCAAAATGCACAATCTCACCAGATAACCTAAGACCATTGCTGTTATTTTTGATATCACTAGAAGTGGCTGTTCCTGAGAACAGGGATCAAATAGGGAAAAAAAATTAAAAATTGTATATTTATAACATTATTATTATTGTTAATCCAAGTTTAGGTTAACAGCCAAATCATGGTGCAAAGTAGCTTAATCCTGTGACATTCCTACATAGCTGACTTCAGATCACTTAAAGCAACATGGTATAAAAAGCCCCATACTAAGTAGTTTATTTTAACCCATTGTTTTTGCTATTAAGATACTTAATGTCATGAATTATGAAAGAAAATACACATTCCTGAAAATTGATATAAAATTCACAATAGGTGAAATTTCATTAAAGAAGAAAAGGGCAACCAACATGTTTAGACTTCCTTAGAATGTTGTGCTATAGACAGAAATACAGAAACTAATGACGTTGGTTTTCTTTAGTTTCAAAAGGTTGGCTTTCTGTAGGTTTGGAGTCTTTTTGATTCATGTACAAATAAAACTAACAGAAAATTTATCATCCTCCATTTTTATCTATTTGTGTGTGTGTGCGATGATCTGTGGTACTGCCTAGATGATTATACTTCACCATCTGGTTAACCTTATCAGCAAGACACCAGAAAACAAATCCTGTGCAGTACAATTTTATCTATACGTCAGTTATTCTGATCAGAAGCAGTTACCCAAAACTAAAATTGTTATGGAGACCTGAAATGTGCTGCATAAACCACTTGTGATTGGAATGAACTAAGGGCTCCTGAACTATTCAAGGAAAAATATTATCCCCCAAAACTCCACTCATGATCATGGTTTCCATGAGTGAGAATATGCTATATTCAATAGCATATTAGTTAATACTGGTTGGTACCAAAGTACTGAGAAAGCAGAGCACCCAGAAGCAGGTTGAAGTTCTTCATACGCCGAAAAACCCACAAACATTCCTGTCTCAGTAGTTTATCTGGTATTTAGAAAAGATAAGCAGGAATTAAATTTTGCATTTGATTCTTCAGGGCAAAATGGACATGTTTATCCTACAGATCAACAGTTAGACATTGAAGTCTCACAGAGTGATTATCCATATACACATGAGAGAGAAAACTCTGGAATTTATAACAGAAGAGCTAAGCAGAACTAAATATCCCTTGTACCACATGACAGTCATGCTGAAGACCATAAATAATCTGTTAATAAGAAAGCTACTTTCTAAAGGGATGTATTTCTGTATTAATTCTTGAAAAAATGATCTTTCTCGGTGTTTGAGACAGTAGTCTCCTAAACAGGCCACCGATACTTGAGACCAAATTTGATCTGTGCTAGAAAGTGAAGTGCAAGTCATCAGGCATTCTGACTAGTTCTCCTAATTCCTTAGGGGAAAAGATTTGCCAGAGCATTTTTTTTTACTTGTAGGCATCCTCAAAGAAAGCACAATAATCTACTTTTTATAAATGGCAGAGAGGAAAATGTTACCTAATCATTTCTCCATTGTCGGCAAAGGCAGAAGCCTTTATGAAGTAAAGGCAAACATTCTAATTGAAGTTAATAAAAGAATACATCTCCAAGAGATCCAAAAACCTTGCACAGCTTTTCTCTTGCAGCTTTCTCTGGCAAAAAATACCAGAGTCTCACTGTCCACTGTGAGACTAAGGTGGCTTCCAGCTGTCATAGTCATAAGGAAATTAGGAAGAAAAGACAATACATCAAGAGGTACATTGGTACTACCTCACAAGAGTCATTTAATATTCCTCAGGTGATATTCCAAGTAGATTGCCCAGCCTTAACTTTTTTATGCAGCACGTTTTTTTGAAAAGAGAATTAAAATTTATCATAGTTTGAATCCTATTTAGTGCTATGTACCATACAAGGTCATAAACAAAGATATCTGCTCTGCAAATGAATGGAAACTGTTCTACTTGGACATAACATTTCAGTAGTTAAGCAGAGCTGCTTGGATTAACCACTACTAATGTGATAAACAAGAAAGATTAATGAATCAAAAAGAGGTAGGGAGAAATTACCACAGGAAGGCAGCACAGAGTAAACAAAACTGCCTTATAGTCCATGCCAGGCCCTAGCACAGAGCAGGATTAGGTGTGTGAAAACCTTGGATCTCAGTGTTACAGCAGATACACAGTATATTGCATCCCACTGCTAAAGAAAGGCTGCAGTATTAACATCACTTCACATAAATTCTCTGATTTATGCCATAAGCTGTCATAATCCCTCCCTTGGCAGAACCTTCTTTATTTCAACTCTCAGGAGAGTTGCATCAAATAATCTGCCACACTGAGTCATGCATATTACAGCCACACACATACTTTACTGCAGGACTTCAATATAGTGGGCAGCCCAGACTGTTATTTTTAGAAAGAACTAAACCAGAATCTTCTGATAAACGCCTCACTTGAAAGGAATTGAAAACTTTTGTTTGCAAAACAAAACAAACACTCTTGTGTTTATTTTCACCCAAATGAAGGGCCAGTAATACAATTTAGGTTTTCCTTCAACATAAAATCTTAAAAATTACCTTAGGACCACTACATCCTGCTAACACAGAATTTAGTGTTCTACATTCCAGAGGAATTCCATCCTAACGCCTGTTACAATCTCTGTCTTCCTCATACCTACAGAATGCCAAGAGCTTTGAAATGCATTAGAATGCAAATATCTTGGGTGGCTTTACTACACATTTATATTGCAGAGTAATCAATAAATTATTATTTCAATATTTATTGGAATCTCAGAATAAGAAAGAAGACAGATTACACAAATCCATCTTAGTTGATTAATGGGTACTCCGGCAAAAGGCATACACTGATGGAGTGGGTCAGTATGCAGACTATATTACTGAATATTTCAGCTCGGTTGTAAATATAGTATCTGTTTCTCTTAGGGACTGTCACACTGAGTGCAGTATGAAAGGCAATAAATTTCAACAGATTAATTAACTCTTTGGTTACTGGGGATGTGTGTCACCTATCCTGGCACCTAATAAAAAATCCTTTAATGCCAAGACATAAAGAAGGGCCTCTTTGAAAATGAGTTATTAACAGCATTTCGTGAATAGATGGAGAAATTGTAGCCCAGCCATTTAAGTGTCATAAAGTGCAGCAAAGGCTGCTGGAGGCCTCTGAGGGACGCCAGGCAATACCATAACAATCAAATCTGAGATGGAAGAGGGATTGAGCTGTCCACTCAGAATTTTTATATTGTCAAAGAGCAGTGAGGAAATAATGTGATCAAGAAGTGAATTAACCTTGTGTGTGAAAGAAAGGGGATGATCTGATGGAAAAGGCAGTAAAGTAAAAATCACTCCATAATGCCTACATTGCAGGCTGGTCATGAGGGGCCCCTAATGTCTGCAGGCTGTCAGGGAACAGATCCAGCCCTCTAAGTACCATAAACCCATTACCTGCATTAGTCAGTAATTGGAATACATTTATTCATACTTTCAAAGTTCTTAGGGTCCTGGTGCTGGCTAACCATACAGCATTAATTTCTAAAATGTTTTCTGTTTCTACCCTTGTGATAGAACAGGGACAGTCTTTTGGGGCACTTAATACTCAAAAAGGCATGGAAGACTTATACACCATGTTACATTTATACATACATCTATATCATACCATACAGTTTATTCTAGTTTCCTTGGTGTCAATTCCCTATGAAGTTACGCTGGCATTTCCAATAAATAACAAGCTACAGAAATTTGCACCATTGGAACTGAGACAACCATTTGAGAGGAATTCAACCATGTAAGAGAGGAAGTTTAACAAGGTTGCTTCAACCTAAATATCTGTAGTAACATGCTAGTCAAGCAAGAGGCTGTGAAAGTCATACAGTACGCTTTTGCTCTTGCACAAGACAAAAACTTTTCTTAGGCCACTCATTATGGAAACGACGGGCCGAGTCTGGAAGTAGATGATGTCTACTCAGCCCAAACCTCTTGCAGTTCATCTAGTAATCAAAACCAGGTTGAGAAATGCAGGAATGCAATCTCCTTGCTGCTGCCAACAGAATTTGCCTAAAAGAATATGTTTCCTAGTCAGCCATTGCCATGAGAGGAAAAGCACAGGACTTGCGATGTTAGCCATCTCCCTTAATAGCTTGTGTTCAGTCACTGTCCTGAGGTGGTACTGCTGGTGGTTGCTCTCCACTGCAAACCTCCCCAGTCCAGCCCCTAGCACTTCTGACTCTCAGCACCTGAACACAGATGTTTAGTTTAACCAAGACAGTTTATTAAGAACTACTGTTGTACTTAGATTTCAGAGGGCCTAGAGTAAATACTAGTACAGGATATCCTTCCCTTTATCAAACTGACATGAAGAAAACAAAGATTGCAACTGACATTTCTGCAAATATCACTTCTTAGACAAGCTTTTGTGAAACAGCGTGTTTATATTTATGCGGAGGATTTATTAACATTAGAAAGGGATACAAAATAATAATAATAATAATAATAATAATAATAAACAAAGTATTTTCCACTTCTTGTGAATGCATTATCTTCCTCAAATTCTATTCAGCAGGTCAACAATAGCAGGACTTGATGAGTTTGGAAAGCTTTGGACAGGCTTATATAACAGATTTCAGTATGAATATATCCATTGAGTTATTCTTCCCTACTCCATCAAGATTGTCCACACTCTTATGACAAACATACAGCAAAATACCTTGCTGTCTGTGAGTATTATATCCACCTATCACCAGAAACTATACGAAAGCTGCCTCTAGGCGCATCTCTCCAAGGCATGGAAAAGTACATCCTTAATCTCCCTTTCCCTTCTGTTCAAGCAACAAAATGAGCAAAAAATACTGGAGAATACTTTCATAAGTTGCAATTAGGTTAGTCACTTCTGACTCTGAAAAACAACAAATAATGTACCCAAATCCATTAACCAAGAAAATATGGAATCAAGCTTTGCCTCGCTGAGCAGATTAAAAAGCACTTTCATGAAAAAAAAAAAAAAAAAGTCTTTGCAACAAAACAGATGAATGAAAAAGTCTTTCACCAGGTCTGCAGAGCAGTGGGAAGCACCAAGCAAGGCTCAAGCACAGCAAAATTAAATTTAGCAGAAGTCTAGGCACAGCCTATTGTGTGCAGCAGGGAAAACTATGCGTTCTTCTACCAGACTTTTAGTTCAGTAGTAGATGAAAACGCTTCATCGTTTTTAGTAACCTCACACTGATAATCCAATCCCTTGAAATTAAAAATAGTTTTTCCAAAAAATATTAAATTCAGAGAACATTCGCTAAGCCTCATAGCATTGGAGCACATGGCCACAAATGTAGCAAGACCTAAGATCAATGTTTCAGACTCTTCCAGATTGGTGGGAAACAGACTCTTTACTCCTCGACAGACATTACAGAAATTGAAATCTCCATGAAAAGTTTGTTTAGTAGTTCCGTTGTATTTTAATTCCTTAGAATTCACTCTTTAATCCACCGGCTTCATTTTCCAGAAATGAAACAGGCACAAACTATTAGGAGGAACGTTTACTTATACAATAACACTATTCCCATTCATGGTCAGAGAAGCCTTACTGATCCTGACTAGCCCTAACTAAAATCAGGTTGAATTAAACTTTTTCCATGACTTTGCTACATGCACAAATATTTCTGAAAAAAAAAATAAATCACAGAACGCAAACATACATTTGTGAGTAAATTTTTAAAAAAAGTGACAAATGCACTGAGCCAGCAAAATTTTCAGAACAAAGACAAAATATGCCTATCTTCAACAACAGATTGAAAAAAAATATATTATAAGAATCAGCCTACATTTTAAATGGCAAAGTAAAGTCAAGCTGTCCTTAAAGCTGGAGCATTCTGGGACAATGGTCACTGGGCTGTGAAAGGAATTAATGAGCTCTAACAGTACAAGTACTACTGCCCACTGTGTTATAAATGCTTCACTCACTTCTTCAGTTTTCTCACCTATAAACAGGAGCTGGAATAAAAACAGCGTGGTGTTGAAAGACTACTTTGAGACCTTATATCAGCTTCAGAAATTATCAGACACTGTACTAGGTTAAAGTATTATAGGTAAATGGTTAGACTGAAGGACCATCTATGCAGATGACTTTTCACTTCAGGAAATGAGCAAACAAAATGGTTTTCATTCTTTTGTAAGATCAAATGTCAAAAATGGATGGTGTGAGTCATGAGTGTTCACTGCTTAAGGTCATACACTCATTTTGCACTAAGCTGAGTAGATGTTCAGTTTTGTAGTCAAGCAACTTAAATACTTACATGGACACTCCGGCACATAAAACACTGAACGTTAAGAGCTTAAAGAATCCCATGGAAAATTACACAAAGGAACTTTGCTTCAATCTAAAAAAATATAGATATTTTTGTTTGAGAAGAGTGACTGAAAGATGTCCAGACACCTCAGCCAAAAACAATGATCCTGGTTTGGGAGCCCTGGAAAATTGTTCTGGTGAGTGAACTATCGGAGAGTTCCTAATAGGGAGGTTCCAAATTATCAGGTTACTAACTAGCATGGTTCTAGATACTTCTCATAAGAAATGGCCTTTAAGATAGCTGAAGTGTAATATCTTACATGCAAAGGATCATGAAATGAATTTTTCTATTCAACTAGATGCTCTTCTAATACAACTGTAGTATAACATTTTCAAATGGCTGATTGAGATTGTTGCTTGCACAAACAAATAGAATAATTCTAACTAATTGTACCAGTCAAAGTGTTTGCCACAGCCGCTACATTAAAAGAACATTGCTTTATGTTAATGAACCTACAACATTTATTTTTCTCTTTATTTAAAAGATTGATTCATCTTCAAAATTAAATGCAGCAGGTACACAGGACCTAAAAGTCACTATATTCTACTGAAACAAAAATCGTTTAACACTACCTTTGCTCCTTTACAGTGAACCCTGCTGATTCCTGCTTGTAGAAGGATTTTCTGCCACCAGCTTTTGTGCCCCAAGTAATTTTCATCTTTCTCACACACCATTAATAATGCTACTGCTCCAGATATCACTAAACAATATAATTAATGGAGCCCAAGAACACCGCAACCTAGCCATGTGCAATGTGATTTGGGTCTATAAAGAACATGCTGAAGGCTTTGGCTGAATTGGCCAGATCACCCCAAATAATAATGCTGTGTAGTTCAGGAAAAGAAAAAAAAAAAAGCAGAAATACACTACCTTCATTATATCCAAGCAATCAGAGTATAACAGTGTTAAACTGAGAATAATATGCATGTTACAATGCTGCTTCACTTATTTGTAAATATCAGTTTAAACTGCTTAGCAAAGGAAAAAAGCTTGCAAGATGGACCATAGGGGAAAAAAGGACTTTAGATTATTGGCCTATGTTCAGCAGCAGAGTTAGCAATTTATGGACTTGATTATACCTTCAAAATGAACAATAACCCCGTAACTACTGCAGTAGAAAGGTACTAAATTTTTATGATATGGGGTAATCAGGTTGGCTACCAAAGACATAGTAGACATGCTGCAAAGAAGAAACAATTCACATTAAAATAGTCAAGTAACAAATTCCCTTCTTGAAAAGGATATTTTTCTTTATATGATGTCTTTAGCAGACTGTAGGCTGTTTCTTTAAATGAATGCTTATGACACACTTAATTTTCAGGCACACTTCGTTACAGAAACAGGCACCACAATGTACATCATGTTTAGAAATAAATAGAGCTGTCATACTTGGATTCATATTGACATTTACATCAGACTCTTAATCTGTGTAGATTTGACAGATGGGAAAAAGTCAGCCACCCCACATATAAATGACACTTACATATTCATAATCAACATATTTTTGGTTGTTTACTCAGTAAAACAAAACCAGTTTATTTTTACATCTCTATTATGGCAGTAAATAGTCTGACATTTTAGCATATTTGGAGATGGTATGTGATTATTTGCAATTACTATTTGCAGAAAAAAAAAAGGTGAAAAAATAGTGGTGCTTTTCCAAAATAAAAAGAGTAATCTTTTTCATAGAAGATTGAAAAAAAAATTATACTCTTTGCTTCATGGTGTAATGGATACTCACAGACTGTGGAATTAGCAATTTCATGCAAAATCAGTAGCCTTTTCCCTTTTATTTAGTGCTTGAATTGTTAATAAAAATGAAATAAAACTGAAGTTCCTATGATAACTCAATAAATACTCAAAGAAATATAGTGCTTTATAATTACTTAATGCCTACAGGAGTAACTCAGTTGCTCTAAATATTATGCAAATAAAATTATAAAAGAGAACTCAAAATTCAATAAAATTCAAAATTTAATAAAAATTATATCAAAAATATTTTGGACTCCACCATGGTTTTTTTCCCAATTTCTTGCTCTTACCTAGAAATTAAAACACTTTTTACACTGTCCTCTCCTGAATGTTTGTGTAATGAGTTGAGCACAGATTTGGCTACAATTCCTGCGTAGTTAAATGCTGAATGCATCCATGAGGATTTTTTATGAAGACAGTGAAATCACATAAGACATAGGACAACTATCACGGCATTGCATTTAACTTTCAAGACATCAATTTATCTTTGTCACCTGCATTACTTATGCCAAAAAATATTATTCTGTTCAAGTATTATAGATAGACTTTGGACACATCATATCTTACCCTATTCTGACAAGCCAGTGCTTTAAAAAAGAAAAAAAAATTTACCAATATACTTAATCATAATAAAAAGAAACCAACAAAACATCAAAAATGCAGCTAAACCGCAAGCTTTGAAAGGACAATGGAGATCCAGTTATCCTTGCATTCTCTCCACACACAGCAGAAGATGCCCAAATAATAAGTGACCATGCACAATTTGCACTACACCAAATGGAATGTGAATCATGACTTAGTATATATTTCCCTTTTTTTTCCTAAATTATAAACTCCCCTGGTTAGAGAGGCTTATTTGCTGTAAGTTTTTGCGAATCTGACTATAACTCAAGCTCTGAATTGCTGTAAGAATCTAGATGTTATTGTAGTAATAAAAGAGGTTCAAGCATGATTGGGAGACATTACTACTAATGGGCAAACAGGATGCCTCGCATTTAACAATTTTTTTTTTAATTGCTCTAAAAGTAAAATATGATGTAACTAAAATATTTAGCGATCTTCTAGGACATCTGAAAGAGAAAACATTCCTGATGACACTAAATTATACAAACCAACCCAAAATGGAACTTTTTTGCAAAGAATATGCCAGAGGGTGAAGCTGGCACTTACAGAAGTGTCTGGCTTTGACAGCTTTGATCACTTGAATTTTGCAGAAATTAAATGACATTTCTCACCAAAAGGACCAGACGAAGCTGTACCTGGCACATGTCAGTTCAAAAGAAAATATATCCAATGACAAGAAGACAACATCTTTTTCAGCTCTGTGACTCCTCTCATCATTTCTCTGTAGTCTTTTCACACATGGAAGATATAATTTTGGGTTGGTTTGGGGCAGGGAGACATAGACTCAATTGCAAACAGTTTCACTGGTCATTCTTTGTTGTAGTGTGTCATATGGATCCACTCTCAGACAACTGCACAGTAGAGATTGGGATACCTTAACAGAATTTACCATTGAAGTGGTTCAGCACACAGAGGACAAGTTCCCCACCCTTGTAAAACACTGGGAAGAGTTAACACAAGAGGGAGATCTGCATTCCCTCTTACCTTCGAGTCCTTTTAAATGTGAGCATATTGTCATATCTTGTAGCATATGTAGCATATGTAGCAGTTCTGATGTCAATAAAGCAGTGACAAAACTACTTCAGAGGAATGCTGCTTTAGTTTTGAAAGATACTACTAAGACACTATAAAACATCATTAAAACACCCATGAGTACAAAACAAGTGATGTGAAAACTCATTTCAATACCTTCCCATGCATAACATGTTAGGTACTTCAGATTACATTATGCTATGGAGGTTTTTCACTATCTTGCCCTCAGAAAATTTGAGAATACGTATAAAATCCATTATTTATTATACCACATCTTTAGTAATAAATACAGTATACTGCTTTTAACTTCAATTGGGGCTAATTCCCAGTTGATTTTATTTTCTAGCATATCAGCAAAGTACACAGACTTCTTTGACACCAATTATTAACTTATAACTAATTCAGAAGAAGAAACCAATGTAGTATAAAAATTACTTCAATCATCTTCCAAGAGGAATTACAATGTAATGAAGAATGAACTTCAGAAACTCGGGAGTTTTGTTTCGAATTAATTTCAATTCAATATAAAATATTTTTATGCCTATCTAAAAGTGTCATTCTCCAACCAAGCCTGTCCAAACTTATTCTCTCCCTAAAGTTACCTATCAGAAGTATAAAATAGACCCCCATATTCTTCTTTTCTCCTTTTGAGAAATATCAATCTTTCCTTTCCAGTATCCACTTGATGCCAAAAAACCTTGTTTGCTTTGTTTTCTAGGAACATACCCTGCTTGACAAACACCAACTTCCAAGATTATGTACCTGGAAATACTGTATAATGCATAAATATAATATAGAGGAAGTGGCTAAGCCCCTGTGCATCATATTTAAGGCGTTATGGCAGTATGATGATGTTCCCACTTACTGGAAAAGGGGGAATACAACCCTAATTTTCAAAAGAAAGGGGGAAAAAGAACACCTGCAGATGTACAGGCCAGTCAGACTCACCTCTGTGCCCAAGATCATGGAGCAGATCCTCCTGGAAACTATTCTTAGCCACTTGGAAAATAAGGAGGGGATTCATGATAGTCAACATGGCTTCAATACAGGCAAATTATGCCTGACAAATCTGGTAGCCTTCTGTAGTGGGGTTACAGTGGTGGTGAATGAGGGAAGAACAATTAAAGCCTGGGTTTGTTCAAAGCATTTGATGATGTCCCACACTATGCCATTGTCTCTAAAATGGAGAGAGATCAACTTGATGGGTGGACTGCTTAATGGATAAGGAATTGGAGGGATGGTTGCACTCAAATAATTGCAGTCGATGGCTCAACGTCCAAGTGGAGACCAGTGACGAGGGGCATTCCTCAAGGGTCAGTGCTGGGACTGTCACTGTTTAACATTTTCCTTGGTGACATAGACAGTGGGATTGAACACACCCTCCACAAGTTGGCCAGAAAGCCAATCATAACCTAGGCTATGTGAAAAGAAGTGTGACCAGCGGGTCAAGGGAGGTGATTCTGACCCTCTACCCCAGTCCTGTATAACCCTTCTGGGGTTCTGTGTCCAGGCTCTGGGGTCCACAACATAAGCTGGAAATGAATCTGTTGGAGCAAGTCCGGAGGAGGGTCATGAAGACTATCAGAGGGCTAGAGCACCTCTCCCATGAAAGCAGGCTGAGAGAGATGGGGTTGTTCAACCTGGAGAAGAGAAGGCTCTGGAGACACCTTAGGGCAGCCTTCCAGTACCTAAAGGGGGCCTGCAGGAAAGCTGGAAAGGGACTTTTTACAAGGGCATGTAGTGACAGGACAAGAGGAAATGGCTTTAAACTGAAGGAGGGTAGGTTTATGTCAGATATTAGGAAGGAATTCTTAAGTGTGGTTATGATGAGGCACTAGAACACATTGCCCAGAGAAGCTGTGGATGCCCCATCCCTGGAAGCATTCAAGGCCAAACTGAATGGGGCTTTGAGCAACCTGATCAAGAGGAAGGGTGTCCCTTACATGGCAGGGTGGTTGGAAGATCTTTAAGGTCTCTTCCAACCCAAACCATTCTGTAGTAACTTCACTTATCAATTCCATGACCTTCACAATACTGCTCAGTCCTAGATACATCCAGACTGATAATCCATTAAAGTTCCCTAACTGGGAGGCCAAAAACTTAATTGGCTTCAAAGCAATGGACAAAGTGTAGGGGGAAATGTCTACTAGAGGCCGTTAAACAATCTACACATAACCTCCACCCAAGTTACTAGCGCAAGCCAGGGGCCCATGCTAAGAGAGGGACTACTTAGAACTTCCTAGACTCCATCACAGAGAATGACTAAACAGACCTTTGATTTGACCTAACATTTGTTCTTAGGTTACTTCTCATGCCCAGATATCCCTCAACATTTATCAAAACACGTCACATATCTCCAGGAGATACAGCTTCCTCTTTACTCAGCAACCCTTCCAAACCTTATACTTCAAGAAGAAGCATCCTTCACACATTCACTTCTCAGAAGCAGGGCCTGAATTCAAACTTTGCACAGCCACAACATACTCCATTATTTGCATTCTAGAAAGCCCTAAATTATTTCAAAAATAATGCAATAGACAGTGAGAATTTTTTTCATAGAAAACATTCTATCAACCTGCCTCACTAGTTCTTATTCTGCCATTTTTCCCAGTGTAACACAATACCTGCAGGCACAAGTGAGACCACTTTTACTCCCATGCTCTGCAGTGTTATCAGTGTAATGCTGTCAATACCAAGTCATAAGCCCATTCACAACTGCGTAGGAATAAAAAGAAGTTACTCCAAAGAGGCCTGTTTGTGACCTAAATTGACCTAAACTTTAACCACTGCCAATCACAAAGTACACACTATTTGAATGCATCCTGGCTTAAGTGCAATTTTTCTGATATCAACCAGTCATGACTGCAAAATTCCCTACATTGTTATTGTAAATAAGTTGTAGAATATACATCTGGACATCCACTCTCTCTGAGCAAATTACTTACTCTCTGCATTTCTAAGCACTAGTATTTATATGCACCAGTGACGAGACAGAAATAATGAAGTTGTATCTAGACTGTTATCAACACTTGATAGATTATCTGTCTGGTTCTAAGCTCCATGTTTTAAGTGCAATTTAAAAATTTAAAAATCAGTATTACAGTACTTTGTAATGTCAGAAGGCAGAACCTTAATTTAACTTTATAATTCTAGGTACAATAGCTTTCCCTTGAATATTAAGTGATGTATCACACATTTCAAAATTCGTATTCTATAATCATAGAGCTTTTTGTTACTGTTAAAGTCACAGTTTAGGTTCTGAGGCAGTAAAATGCAGTAGTACAAGGAATACATTAGAAATGGTTTTTTAAATTAGGCTGAGAAAAATCATTGCAGCTGAAGTTTAAGTAGAGAAAATTATAGGAAAGTATTCAGAAAGCATTTATTACAGAAGCCTAAACAACATAAACAGTTTAGCAGCATATATATTAAAACATATGGATTTTTAATTATGTTGATATTGTGATACGTAACTAGCCATCCTCATTTTTGATGGGCACTTATTTCTAATTTTAAAAATATTTCTAATAAAAAGCCCATTGAGTCTTTCTTCTGTGTTTGTCTTATTTATTTTGCTTGCATTCTACTGTATCTCAGAGTAACAGCAATCAAAACTTGTACAAAGCTGGCAGAAAAATTTTACTGTATTAAATTATCAGAAATATCGTTACATCAGTCAAGAGGAGGACTATTCTTTTCCCCATGCTACAGAGGTAAACAGTTGCTCTTTTTTCTGTCAGTGAAGCTTCTAGGTTTACCTAACTCCCACTAATTCAGCAGATGACCAGTTATGACAGCCAAAACACATTTTCATCTAACCAAAATACTTACTTTTGTGTAATTCTTAATTGTCTCAAATGTAAACCCTAAAACAAAATTCACAGAAAAATTAGTCACCTTGCATGTAATTAATCACAATTTTTGATAAAAACGTAAATGACATCAGCTTTAGCTGTATCAAGATACACAAACTGCATCCTCATTGGCTTATGCCCTGATTAAGTCAACTCAGAAGATTCTAAAAATATTTATTCAAATAACACACATCTCTGAGGGGTGGGTTCAAGCATTTGAAAGTGGTATTAATTTGCCTTTCATCCTGAAATACAGCAAAACCCCTCATTGCTCTGCTTCATTAGCTTCATTTTATTTATAACCCTGGTGAAAATGTTCATGGATATTTGTGTCACTCATGGTATACCTACACACGTTTCATGGGGAAACATATCCGTATTGGGGAATTTTGCCACACACAGGAAATATTTTTTACTCCTTTACATTCTTAATAGCCACACACATTTTGCCATGAAGATATTACTGTCCAAAGCCCATTGACAAAATGCAAGATATGCACCTATTATAAATATTCCATATTTGTGTTCCCTTCACAAATAAGAAGTAACACCTAACACCTTTGTTCTGATTAATTCCCAACCTGTCGTATGGGAAGTGGGTACAGGGGTACCATTTCATTGCAGAAAAATTAGAATTGCTCATATTGAATGGGCGTGAAAACAATCTAGGCTAGACAACAAAGGAGGCAAAGCCTATTATGGAGCTGACATTTCTAAATTAGACTGCAGAGAACAAAAGCACTTGTTAATAAAACTACAGCCAACAGCATTATTGTGTACCTTCCAGAAGAAAAAAAATTACGATTAAGTTTGAGCACAGACTAAACTTTCCTATTGGTACCTTGAGTAGGTCAAGAAGGAGAAGTACAGACAGGGAGTGTGAGAACCTTGAGATCTTTAATACTTCCACTGCCTCTGCTTGTGATGTACAACATCTATTTCCTGGATAAACAGAGAAGTTAGGTCCCCAGAGCCTGAATCCAGTACCTTTCATAAGCCCTAACTTCATTTTTACAAACTATAAAAGAAAATGTAATTTGCTTTCCAGCTTTACCAGTAATCCATACGTGTTCATATTGCAGACTGCAAAAGCATCAGTGAGATCAATAATAAACATCCTACTCATTGTTTACTTTTCTGCTTTATTTAAAGAGAACATTCTCCAGCACACATGCCACTTTCCAGTTGGAATGATGGAATATGGTTAATCGAAATAGAAAAATACATTGCAAACAGCAAAATATATGCTCTTTAACAACAGGCAGGAGACCTCCCAAAAGCAAGCAGCCTAATTTCTACATTTCTGAATTTAAAAAAGAATACAATAGGATACCAACACTTCTCAGATATTAGGGAATATCAGATCACATCTACCAGTGTGCTTCTCCTCAACACTCTTCCTTATCAAGAGCCTCACACACTCAGGTTCCTTCCACCCTGTTACAGGTTACATAGTCAATCCAATTTAGTGGTGCGGTTTGATTTTTCCTGTTATCTGCCTGCTTTCACTGAGTCAATAAGGCACACTCAGAGAAGCACAGAATGGGTAAGGTTAGAAGGGACCACTGGAGGTCATTTAGTCCAACCATGCTGTTCAAGCAGGGTCCCCTCGAGCACATTACTCAGGATTGTGTCTAGATGGCTTTTGAATATCTCCAGTGAAGGAGAATCCTGAATATCTCCAGTGAGGGAGAATCCACAGCCTCTCTGGGCAATCTGTTCCAGTGCTCAGCCACACACACAGAAAGGAACATCTTACTCATATTCAGGTGGAACTTCCTGAGTAATCACTCCACTTACATCTGTAACAGTAAAGCTTATTACAGCTGACATATCTAGAGAATTTATTTACAGGGAACTAGAAAATCTCAGCTAATCATGTGCAAGCTTCAATATATTTACTTGAGTTACTGGAGTAGTTACTTCTGTCACAGAGATGGTGGAAAGCACCATCCATATTGTTGCAAAAAAAAAATCACAATTGTTTGCTAAATGAGACATCCCTCCATCAGGCAAAGGAAACTTGAAACACGAAGCACTGGAACTTCTCAGGGTGGCTGCAAGTATTTTTCTCAATAATCACTAATCCAGTTTTTCAGAAAAAGCAAGTTGCTGAAAGGTTTTAGGGGGTTCAAATTTTTGTTTATTTATTTGCTTTTAAGTAACCATGTTGCGCACATTTTCTTTTTGGTGTTTGTCACTTAATGGATAGCCTTAAAAAATACAATGTTAAATGTTGGAGCAATTGTTGCTATTGTTGCTAATACACACTGACTTACTACACTAACAGTGGATAAGGGAAAAAAAAAAACTTTTAAAACACTGTAAACATAAAAGCTTGAATTTCCTATATATATATCTATTGTCCTGTAGTGATTATATATAATGTTAAATATCTCTGCACATAATTACAGAACACACAGCACAGCCATTTTATAGACTGATATGAATAATAACTGGATTTTATGTATTTTCAAGCTACATCTAATTTGCACATTTTGCCCAAAATGCCTTTAGCTACCTTTCTTCTAAGTTCTTTACCTGATTCCTTTGGCCATTATGTTGTATGCATTCTGCTGTTATTGCTCTCATTTACCTTTTCGCTTGTCATTAAATACTTCTATTATTTCCTTCTTGAAGCTTCACGAGGAATAATCGAAAGAATACCTCTCTCTAAACATATTTTTGTCTTTTTTTTTTTTTTTTAATGAAAGCAGCAGCTTTGGGTGGGTGATTCATTGTTCACATCAGAACAAAAGCAGAACAGCAAAACATCAACCAAACCTCGGGAAAAAAAAAACACCTTTTCAGGACTCCAAACAGACTTGATGTCACCGTGGTGTGAAATACGATCGCCTGCTCCGGGAGGTTTTTCCAGAGTGTTAAGGCAGTCCCAGTCGCTGCGGACACACAGCAGCCCCTGAGCGGAGCACGCCCGTAGGCGAGGGGACACCCCGGCACGTCCCTGCCACTGCCGGCAGCCGCGGGGAGCCCCGGCAGGCAGGGGGAGCCTCAGCCCCTCCGGGTGCCGCTGCCGCCCTGGGCTCCTTCCGCGCGTCCCGGCTGCGGAGAGGGACCCGCGGCGCGCCGGGCGCATCGGCAGGAGTGCGGGCAGCAGGAGGAAGGAGGTGATTCTCCGCCTCGGCTCGTCCCCGGCGGGGCCACTCCTGGGGCGCTGGGTCCCGTTCGGGGCTACTCAGTACAAGAGAGACACGGAGCTCCTGGAGAGGTTCCAGCGGAGGGACGCAAAGATGACTGGGGGTCTGGAGCATCCCTCTCATGAGAGACTGAGGGAGGCGGGGATGTTTAGTCTGGAGAGGGCTAAGAGGGGATCTTATCAATACATGTAAGTATCAAAAAGGCAGGTGCCAAGAGGATGGTGCCAGACACTTTTCGGTGGTGTCGGGGCAATGGCCATGAACAGAAGTTCCACCTCAACACGA
>WBMY01013620.1:124129-157286 GCA_013397315.1 Donacobius atricapilla | reverse complement strand
CGCCCGCCGGACAGGTACGGGGGCGGGGCCGCTCCCCATCCCTTTCTCCCTCCCTGCCTCCCTCCTTCAGGGACGGGGGGAGGGCGGGCGGGAGGCGGGGCCGCTTCCTGCGAAGCGTCGCCCGGCATCGGGGGCCATGGGCACGACGGTGANCGCTCTAGGTCACCCTGCCTTGTCAAAGGGCTTAGACTGTATCTGCAGAGGCCCCTTCCAACCCTGAGGATTCTGTGACTCTGCGATCTCCCGGGTCTCCCTCCCCCAGGGACACGCGGGCGCGCCCCTCGGCAGCCGGGAACGCGCAGTCTGGCCCCGCACCTCGCCCCGCCCCAGGCCTGGTGGGCGGCCCCTGGCGGAGCGGCCCNCCCCAGGAGGCGGTGTCCCGCGGCGCCCGTGGGCTGCGAGGCGTTCCCTTTCCCGGGGAAAGGGCGGGGAATGGCGGCCTGTGGCGGCTGCAGAGCCCGTGCCAGCCCTGCCCGGGACAGCTGCCAGGCGCTCGGGAAGGGACACACCTGGCGCAGGCGAGTGAGCAGGAAGGAAGCCTCAGGGATCATCCCCTTCCCTCCTTTGCCTCCGGAGCAGGACGCAGGTAGCGTCAAGCAAAGTGTCTGCTCAGGTTTCCCACAGGCGGGCTTTGGCGTCCCAGCCGCTGGCGCATCCCCCCTGTGCTGCCAGCCGCTGCCCTGCCACCGAGCGTTTCTGGCATAGTCTCCGGAGGATCGGGGCCAAGGCCAACGTGGAGCTTGCCTTGGGTGTCTCAGGCGAGCAGTTTTTCTGAGAGTACTAAGACGCTGGATTCTGCCAAAATTATGGGTTTAACAGATGTTCTTCAGTGTTAAAAAACCTTGGCCAACCAAGGCTCGAGCTTCTTCATGATGGTTTTTCCATGCTTAGTACAAGCCGTTAACTTTTTGGAGGCCAAAGAAATTTTGCTTTTCTACTCACTCGTTAATTTGTTTCTCCTTCATGTAATAATCGCTGTTTTGTGTGCTAGGTTACAGTACTGATCTGCATGAGACTTTTTTTAAAGGGGAAGGAAGAAGAAGTCTTTGATCTAAAAAATCTGGTTTTTTACACTCTTGCACACAGGAGGAGAAAGAAAAGAGGGAAAATGGTATTTTACACAAATCAGGACAACTCTTTACTCTTCATAAAAGCAGATTTTTGCTTTGTATGTTTATTCAAGCAGTGAATTAGGTGCTTTAGGAGTTTTGATGAGAGGAGTAGGAATAACCATTTTCATACTTAGAAAAATAGCAATTTGAGAACTCACTGTGTATTTCAGATGAGTTCTGTCACTGTTGCTAGAAATTACTTGGTGGAGGGTGTTTCAAATGCATAGATACATTTACAGCTTCTTCAGCTGTAGCATAATTTCCCTTGAAGGATGTAGAGAAAAACTATTGCCATGTATCATAGTTTTATGGATAGTCATGGGTGTGTCTGGAGTGATCAGTGCTTCTTACCTCCGTCATTGCCACTCGGTAATCTGCGAAAAAATTAGTCGAGAGACTGTAAAATCTGATGGTGTTCCTGAGGAAATATTTTTAATAGGAATAGTTGAAAGTCAAAGATTATGTTAATTATGTGGTTTAATGCCAGTAGGCAGCTCAGCACTACACTGCCACTTGCTCACTTTTCTCTCTACCCTCAGGGGGATGTGGTGAGAGGAAAAGAAGAGAAAAAAAAAATTATGGGTTGAGATAAATATTTTTTAAGAATTGGAGGAAAAAATGGAAAATGAGAAGCAAACCAAAACAGGTGATGTAAAGATGATCACTCCCCCCACAGGTAGATCAATGCCCAGCCAGTTCCTGAGCAAAAGCTGGCTGACCTCCCTGAACCCCCTCCTCTCACTTTTTGTTGCTGTCCATGAGACTTCCTGGAATATCTCTGGTTAGTTCAGGTCATCTGCCAGGTTATGCCCCCTCCCAGCCCGCTGCCCACGCCCCAGGCTGTTCACTGCAGGGGTGGGCAGAGGGGGAAGGAGAAAAGGCCTTGATTCTGTGCAAGCTCTCTCAACAATCACTGAAACTCAGTTTTTGGACTCTAGAAGCACCAATGACAGTACATGTCCATTTCTTCTTTTGAGCATATGTCATACTCTGTTTCCACTTAGCTGAAAAATGAGGCTCAGGTTGCTCTTGCAGCCCTTGTTCCACTGAGAAACTGTGGTATTAACAAATGCTGGGTGCCTGTCAAGAGGAGAGATACCCTGTTCACTGGACAGGAAAGATCTGAGCAGGCGTAAGCAGAGATACAAGTTCAACTGAGATGCCGGCAAGGGATACATTCCAAACTACACTGATTTTCCTTCATGGGGATTTGATCTTTGGGCTTGAACTTGGAAGTCCTGACTTTGCATGCAATTCTCCTGGGGAGAGTAGTAATTCATATCCTGGATCAAGTAGAATCACCAAGCATCTTTTGCAGGCAGCTGAGTGGTGGGATGCTATAAACATGGGATTAAAAAGGATTGCTCTTTATCATGCCCAATCTCAACAGCTGTACACAACAGCTTTTATAAGCTTCATCTTAAATAAAAAAAAAAAAATCAGTTGTTCCTTCTGTAATTTTTAGACTGTTCTAGAATACAGATAGTCTAGAGATGGAAAGGGTAAATTTGTTCATGATCACTTCATACCCACTTGCTCTCATTCTTCTGCCCTTGAAACTATTTTTTCTGCTTAGTGGTACTCCATACTTGTATTGAAAGCAGGTCTGTTTTCTTTTCATTGGGATTTTGTTAGGCTAGACAAGTTATGCTTTCATCTTATTTCAGTTCCTGAGATGGGCAACCGGTTCCTCCAGCCCGATAACCCTTATTTGCCATTGTTCTTTCAGTCTTTCCCTGAGGGTGATCAGAACTGTATTATGTTGTATGTGTAGGCTCACTCTGACATTAGTGCTTTTCTGATTTTACTAAAAATAGTCTAAACCTTTTTTTTTCTTTTGTTTTATGGTCACCTCATGTTGGGATTAGCTAAAAATCCACAGGCCTAAACTTTTACCTCTCACTTTTGATCTTCAGCTGAAGAGCTATGAATTTAAGCGCAAATAATTACTATGGTCCCTAAACTTGTGTTATACTCCCCAAGATGTTCTTTCAGAACTTTAGTAGGAGTCTTGTTTCAACCTGGTAGTACATTGTATGAAAAAAGGAAACATAAGTGCATTGCAAGCTTCACACTATTCTTCATTTTTCAACTAACCTTAAAAGTTCTAGTATTGTATTTACCAGTGTTCTTGCAGACTACATTTATTGCATGATCTAGTGTTAATATGCTAGGATATTTTCAATTTCAAAGCAATGAGGAAAGCATTTTTTTATACATGTGTGATGAGGAGAATTATTTTTGAGCTGGGAAAAACAAATCACGAAACAGTTGGGACAAACACAGTTTGATTACTGACTCCTCACTGAACTTGATGCTGACCTACACTTTAAAATCTTGGGACAATTGGCTGACCAGTGTGTTTTATCTTTAAAAAAAAACCCATCAAATATCATACTTACTGTCTGCTGAGCTGGAGAACAGAATTAATTGCATCTCAGTCTACTAAGCTGCTACATTCCTTCTCTAGGCTTCAGTCATCCAGAGGATGAGGGGATAACTTCTTCCACTTCCATGCTTCTAATTGGTCATAGGCTCAAATCTGTAGTTTTTAGCAAGGCTTCCCATGTTGCGGACTAGTCTGGTGTGTTTTGCTGAGAGGGTGAAGGAAAGTAGGCAGAACCGCAGTGCTTCAATACCAGTTCTTTCACTGTGAGTTGGCCATGGAGATCCCTTCTCTCCCAGGCAGTCTCTCCTGTAAGTATGTGATAGGACCAGTTATCTAACGAGCTGGTGAGAAACTCAAGCTGGTTTTCTGTTGCTGATGTTTGGGGTTGATTGGTTGGTTTGTTTGCTATGTCGAGTGTAGGAACGAAGCAGAACAGCTTTCATGAAGTGTTCATGGTGTCTGGTTAACTTCGGTGTTAACAGAGTTAACTGATATTAACTTCGGACGTCAGAAAAGGTAAGTAAAATCTGTGAATAAAAACAATTCAACAAAAGTCCAAAACCTTTATATTTTCCCTATAAATGTCACATTCATTTACTGTTGCTGTTGGAAGGCTGTATGTTATGTCCCATCTGACTTTAGCATTTCTTTCAGCTTTCAGACAGAAAACACATAGAAGGAGAGAAACAGGCAGAAGACAACAATAGCACCGAATGCTGCGAACCAGGAACCATGGATCTGAAATTCACTTCATCAAGAAAATACATTTCCATCAGTGTACCTTCCAAATCTCAAGCTATGTCTCCCCATATCAAATCAGTAGATGATGTTGTAGTTCTTGGCATGAATCTCAGCAAATTTAGCAAACCTACTCAATTTTTCATCTGTGTTTCTGGAGTTTTTATGTTTTATCTAATCTATGGATATTTACAGGTAAATATTATGAACTTTGGTCTTTGGCCAATTCCTCCTACCCCTTTTCTTTTTCAATAGCATAATACATAGTGTGTATTTTAGTATGTGTAGATGTTTAAACCAGGTATTTATTGCAAAGTCGGCCTTTCACTATTCAAGAACAGCAAGTAATATGTAATCTAAGTTTCCATTATGGTTCATGTGCCTGTCAAGTTTAGATCACTTGGACTTTCACTTTGATCTTTTACTTCTGTGTGCAAGATACACCAAAGTCTTCATTGATGCCAAAACCTTTAGATCTCCCTAAGTTCCATGAGTACTGTACAGTTACAGTCATCTTATTTTTCTTTCTGCTCTCAGGACAGAGCTGAAACATGTACTGTGGTAGTTTGTTAAACAGAAACATAATGTTTATGCCATCTTAGTTAAACATTTACCATTCTGCTAATCTTTTCTCTCTTATTTGAGCAGCTACATTTCTGTTCCCTTTGTAAAATTATTTTTAAATTCATTGAGTATTCTCAATAAAGTGGTGATTAAAAAGCTTGATAGTTAAAAATCATGTTTCTACTGCAGTTTTCAGAAGCAGCTGAGAAGGTTGTTAAGTTCCTTCAAAAGAGTTAAGGGAACGTGATCAGTTATTAAAAGCAGAATCTCAAAAAGGCAAATATAAGGTAGCCTTTTGTTTCTATAACTGATACACCTGCATAAGTCTTTATGCAGTGTCTGTATTTTTCCATAACAAATTGCTCTGGTTTAAAATATTCATACAGCATGCAAATTTATGAACTCACAAGTGCTGTGTAATGTAGGCACTCAAAATATTAGGTGTGCATTCCTAAGAGCTGAAAATTATCAGTATGTTTGCTAGAGAAAGTTTATATTAAATTTATCCTGAGATATTTATAAAATCTGAATAAAAATGGTCTACTGAAGTAAATTAAGTGAAAAGCGGCGAAAAAGCAGGCAGGAAGCCATCTGTGATACGAGATAATTGCTAATGGATCAAATGTATTCCCCTAATGAATCGATCCATTAATTTTAGTGTATTTAGAACAACAGTAAATTTTCTTCTTTCATTTCGGAGAACCTAAATTGTCTTTTCTTTTTTAATACTTTGCAAGTTACATATGGCGGATAAACTTAGTTAATAACCAGCATCTGCAAAGGCTAGATTTGCATGTACATGGAGGAAAAAGGTCTGTTGATTTTTTTTGTCCATTTAATATTGTGGTGTATGTACATGACTTTGGTGGGTTTTTGTTTTTATAGGAATTGATATTTTCAGTGGAAGGTTTTAAACCTTTTGGTTGGTACCTCACTTTAGTGCAATTTGGATTTTATTCCATTTTTGGACTAATAGAATTGCAGTTGATTCAGGACAAAAGAAGAAGGTATGTGTTTTTACAAGCATTTTACCCACTATCCATGAAATTAGAAGTATTTGATACTTACGGTAAATTTAACTTCTGGTTTTTGAATGTGAGTTCTGTGAGGCATTGCTAGCAGTTCTGTAGATAAAAGAAAGTGAATTTGCTGGATGATGTTAGAGAATATTTTAGAAGCACTGACTTGGATTTCAGAGCTGTAAGTAGTTTTGTTGACTCTGCTGTCACTGTCCCACGTACAGAGCATACTGTATCCTTAAGGTGGCTGATAGAGACTGACTCGTATCTATTGCTTGGGATTATCACAGCTAGAACAGAGCCAATGCTCTTCGCAGCACTTGAAGCCATCTGTCAGTGAATATGTTTTCCTCTAACATGCTGTGCATCTCAGGGAGTGTCAGAGGTCTGCTGTTTGCTTGCCTTGTGGCCAAGTGTGTTTGCTTCAAAGGATGCACTGAGGTGTTGTGGTTTTCATTTAAGACAGCACTTGTAACACTGCCACAAAACTGTTCTCTGTTTTCACTGCAGTTGACCAGGGAGATTTTTGATGTCTTGAACCCCACAGAAATGGGATATTTTCTGACTCAGTGTATCCATTCTGCAGCCTCCTACCCATCTATAGCCTCTGTAAAGTGCTTTTTGAGGCACTCTGGAAACTTGAATACAGGCTGTCATGGTGTACATGAATTTTAAATTTGCCTTATGTTCTAGTTGAATGTAACTAGTTTTCCTTACCTGCAGTTAGCCTTGGATGATTTTGCATATACCGATTCTTGATTATAAAATTCTTTTTTAGACAAACAACATAACTTTGGTAAATTATTCCTTTTATTTTAAACACTGACAGCTTATATTTCAAGTTATCTGACTTTTTGAGATGCATCAGATAATATTGCACAGTTACCTTTTGGGTTACTAGTATTAGTAGTGGGGTTTTATTACCAGTGGGTTATGCTTATGAAGCATGACCCTTCAAGTAAGTTGTGTTGGAAATGCCGATCTGAAATACATTTTACATTTTCTTTTCAATAACCTAGGCATCTTCTTGTAGACATGCAGAAATCTATCTTTCTTAAGTTCTAAATTTTTCTTGCATGCCTCAGAGTATGTGTGCATCACATAAAGAGTTACAGATACGACAGGATTGCAGCAAGACAGCTCCTTATGTTCTTAGTGTGGTTCTGAGTATGCATGAAAAATAGCTGAACATATGCACAGCAGTAACTGTAAAAAAGATCACAAAGTGAGCACAAAAGTAACTGTTGGATCATCTGTTGTCAGGTGATAATTTCATCAAATGGTGAACAAAATATCTGAAAATGTTCAACAAGCCTCTCTATTCATGGTGTCTGAATCACTGCTCTCTTGGTTTCATTCAGTTTCATAAAACAATGGTACTTTTTCCAACTTTCTTAATTTTAAAAATGTCAAGGTTCACGTGAAGACTTCACCAAAGAAGTTGTCACAGTGACCTGTGGCAGAACTAAGATCCAGGTTATCTCGGTATACCAATCTTCCGCATTTCCTGGGACAAATAACCTGAAACCTTTGTCTCGATTCTTGTGTAAATAGCATACCTTCTCAGAAGGAGGTTAAAGAATTACTGCTTGAATACTTCATGAACCATAAAGTTTTTATTGTCTTGTATTTGTGCTTTTTATTCGCAGTAATTGAAAGAAGTGAAATACGAAATCAGACATTTATGTGCATTTTTAAATTTCTGTGAAGTGAATTTCAGTGAGAAAGATGTTGAGGTTGTATTACAAAAGTATTTCTTTACCTGAATTTTCCAAGCTAAATCTCCTCTAGATGAGTCTGTAATGCCATGATTTGTATGCTTATGTTTTGTAGAATTCCTGGAAAAACCTACATGATAATAGCATTTTTGACAGTGGGAACTATGGGTTTGTCAAATACCTCTTTAGGATATCTGAATTACCCTACTCAAGTCATCTTCAAGTGCTGTAAGCTGATTCCAGTTATGATAGGTGGGGTTTTTATACAAGGTAAGTGTTAGTCTTGCTATCAGATGATTTTTTAAAATTGTTTCTTTGGGAGGCAGTCATAGATGGAATCCTGTACTTTTTTTAATTCTGCTAGTCGAAGTTTTCCTATAGGAGGAAAAATGAGAATTTCTGAAGCATCTTCTGAGAAAATACACAAATATAATTAGGTCAACAGAAAATATGGGGAACAACATTCTGCAGGTCACTTGCAAAACTTCATTTTTATACAAGGCTTCTTAATTTTTAAGAAGTGTAAGTTTGTTTTCTAAATTACGTCATAAATGAAACTATTTCAATATTGAAATGGAAAACTTGAAATGGAAAAACAAATACAACCATGAGTTGTGAAGAAAATCCCTACTCTTGTTTGAGCATATTAATTCCTAAATTTTGATTGAATGTTTAATCAGAACTACACCTGATTTTGCATGTCTTTGGCTAGTCCTAAAGTCATAGTGTATATTTCCAGAAGAGAAAATGGAATATGGAGAAAAACAGATAAAGGTTATAGTTATATGAATAAATATACTTCAGTGTTTCTGGATTTAGAAGACTTAAATATTTGATAAAAGTTTGTGTTCAATACACAAGAATTGAGTCAGTAAAGGTCCACATGGACAAGTATTATGGAATGAAATCTAGAATGCTGTATTTTTATTTCTGTAGGTAATTCTGGCCTTCTGGTTGAAAACAACTGAATTTTCAGGGATTTCAACTTTACATATGTACATGCCTACACTGTATTTACCTTTTAATAGGAGTAATTTTTTATCATTTTAATGCAAAGTGACTGGTATTTCCCTAAAGCTTTGTGAAACTTTTTATTGTGTTGTAGTAGTGTTGTAGTCTCAGAACCTATTTTGTTTAATATTGTTTAAAAAATTCAGTTCAGCAAGGTTCCCTTGGAAGCCTGTGTTCAAAGTTCAACTTCTGTGCTGAGTATCTTATTTCAAACAAGATATACTAACTCCTGCTTTTTCATGTCCTTACTTTGTTTTTCCATTCCCCTCCAAAATCTGTCTCTCACAAACTACAAGACAGTGTAGGATTCTCAGAGTACCAAAATTGTCTGTTTGTGTTTGGAATTTACTTCTTTCTGATCAGTAAAGGCAGCTGAAATGCCTTGTATGAGGGAAAAGTATTAAGAAACATCTTAGCTGTCCTGAAGTTGCTAAGAGAATGCTTGTCAGGGAGGATGTGCTTTGTGTCAGTGCTGTAACTGTTGGCTCAAACCAAAGCTGGTCACAAGAATCAGGTATTTCCCATTAGGGTCCTCCCCTGTAGTAGGGATTTCTGTTGTAGAAGAAACTAGGTCGGGTTATGAAAGACCAGAGCATGGAGTCTTCTGTTTAAGTAGAAGAATGGCATTGGAACAAGGTTTCCTTTGTCTTCTAGCCTGTTAAACAGGATAAACATGAAATTCTGAGAGTGCTAACAGTCCATTCTTGCTGTTTGTACTTTGTAGGAAAACGTTACAACATTGTAGATGTGTCTGCTGCCCTATGTATGAGCCTTGGATTAATATGGTTTACTTTAGCTGACAGCACAGTTGCACCAAACTTCAACTTGACAGGTAAAGACATATTATATTTTAGAGTTTAAGAAAATGCTTGGTTTTTCCTACAATAAGCATTCCATAGAAGTTCTGAGTTCTTGTTGGAGTGCCTTCAGGTATCCTACTGAAAATGCAAATTTCATTAGAGCTTTGCTCTAGCAGAACTCTCTCGGTGGCAGAGGAGACCTTTATTCAAAATGTAAGGTCCTAAAATTTCTGGAAACGGCTCCCTTTTGGTTGAAAAGTCTCATGTATTCTCAAGAAAGACTTACTCCAGTACATACATATTAAAGTAAATATGATAAAATTCAGTTGGAACATTTTAAAACTTAAAAAGATTAGTTGTCTTTTCTAGTTAAATTTTAAAGTATTTTTCCATTTCAGAACCATTTACTTTATATTAACTGATCTTAGTCAGATTTGCTGTAGTTTTTAGGTGGAGTTCTCACATTTTAACCTTTTAATACTGTCTAAAATCAGAAGCCAAGCAAGGATTTTAACCTGTTTGGATTTAAAAACTTAATTGAATTTCTTTCTCAAATGAGATAGGGTAACTGAATTCCTGAGTTCATTCCAATGATTTGTGTAGAATTGTTTCCATGCAGATTTCTTCCACAACTAATTTGGGTCCATTTTTTTCAATTGTTTTTACTCATGCTTTACATCCGATACAACACTGCTGGTCTCGTCCATGGCTTTGCTACTGCTACTTCTGCTCATCCCTGCCACAGTGTGTGCAACAATTCTCCTCACACTCCAAACTGTGTAATGGGTGTAAGAATAACATATTTCTTGCCCCCACATTTCTCCTTTCTATGTGCACTGGTGCTTCAGGTTCTAGTGAACCTTTTCATCTCAGTCCAGTGCTGAGCCATGCATTTGTCCAGTGGAGTGCCTGGGCCATTAAGCACGGCTGGAACCTGAATCCTGATGGAGAATGCCCATGGAGCCATGCATCCACCACTTTACCGAGTGAAATTGCTGAGCTGGAGCTGTTACTATATCTTTGGACCAGAGCTGAATCCATGCAGATGAGATATCTATATTTTTAGCATTACCAACATTATTCATTATTGTCATGTCTTTTCCATTGAGTTATACCTTTTCCAGTGTCTGATAATTTTGAATGATGAAGAGACCTGGAAAGTCTAGCCATGGAAAGGAAACGGTTCCCAAACTAAAAACATTGGTTTAGAAGTTCTTGCCAAGAAAATACCACCTTGAACTTCGTGTGCCTTAAAAATATTAAATGTTCCACCTCTAACTGTAAGAGCATAGGATTAAGAAAACACAACAATGCTTGTTTCTAGTCTTCTAGTTCCTTCTATGACACAGTCTTTTAAAGAACCAAGACTAGAGCAGGTTTTGATTTGCATTTTGATGATTAGTATCTTCTGTAATACTGTATACTTAGGAAAAGTGGTATTTCAACCTGTGTTCATCATTAAGTACAACAGTCATGAGAGTTTGTAGGTTGAGGAATGAACTGTGACTGACATAACCAGAGTTACCAGTTTTTTGTTATTGGAAGGCTGATTACAGTAGTGACTGTGTAGTGACTTCGTTGTAAGCATAAATGGTAAGCTAAAACCATGGGGTTTGTACCTGAACAGTTGGGGTTTTTTAATTAATGTTTCAGTAATGAAAGATTTCTGCTGTCAATCTTCTTGCATTTGTTTTACCATTACAGCTAACATTTCTATTTGCCTTTGTCAGGAAAAAAAATAATGTGGGATTAACTACTCAAAAAGACTATTTTGTCCAGTTACTTATCTTTATTAACTAGCTGCAACCGATGTCACTCTTATTACTACAAAAACTACAGCTGGCTTCTTTACAACAATGTCCAGATGTTGCCATCAAGCTTAGAGACAGACAGTGCCCAGGGGTTAGGAGGGGTTGGTGGAGGGAGAGTGGAGGTCAGCACTGCTTTGTACCGGTGTCATGAAATACTTTTGCTGATGGTTAGACTATATTATAGGGGAGGGGTGGTTATTATTTTTCTATTCCTTGGACTTTTTGTCACCATTTTGTTGGTGAATATTCTGAAGAGGTTTTTGTTTGTTTGTTTTAATAGGTGTGGTCCTAATATCCCTTGCCCTCTGCGCAGATGCAGTTATAGGAAATGTACAGGAAAAAGCTATGAAGTTGCACAATGGTTCTAATTCAGAAATGGTAAATACCACATTTGCAATTTTAAAAGAACATGTTTTATCATAGGCAAGGCCTACACTGAGAAAGCATAGGACTTAATGTGCTTTACTCTTGCTTGTGAAAGGAAAAGCTCTTCATGTTCTGGTTTTGGGGTTTTCTGTTTGTCTGAGGACTTCTGCTGCGTTTTCTGTTTCATTTTTTAACCTTTCAAGGGTGCTGCTTTCTGTGTGCAACTTCAAATGTATATTGCAGCTACAGAAGCACTAATTTCTATCAACAATTCCTTTGTCTACCCTGCAGGCCTGAGATCAAGGTAGTGGTTTTTGTATGATCATGCCCTTAATCTTAATAGTTGAGCATGTGTTACATGGAACATGTGTCTTTTCTTACTTGCTATACTTTATATTCTAGAGCGTGCTAGCACTTGAGAGGCAGATTTTTTAAATCTTCTGAAATCTGTAAAAGTCTGGGTGATATTTTTGTTCCTGATTCAGTGAAATGCATCATTTTGAAAACGTCTTGCTCCGTATTTTTTTATATACTTACTTGGAATGTGGATTATCTGTTCATATGTGGATTATCTGTTCATATGGTCATATGGATTTTGGCATGTTTTTCTCTGAAGTTGAGAAAATACAAGTAAATTTTTTACTATAAAAGGCATGATATGAATAGGCCACAGGTGAAAAGTTACTGAAATTTATTTTCTATATTTGGCATGTATTTGACTTTTAACAGGAAAAATCTAGTTTTTCATGAGAGTAGCTTCATAAATGGAGAAAAAGTTAGAAGGAATCTTCATTTAAGGCTAGAAGTGATTTAAGATGGCTCAAGAAGTTTGAGCTACAAGTTTCTGGAAAGTGGAAGAATACATACCTAAAAGTGTCACTGTATTCTTGCTTTTATTCTTGTACTTTTTCTTAGTGCTCGCTGTTGACTGCTGCTGGGGGCAAAGATTTAGCTACATGAACTGCTGCAGCCTTCTGTAGCTGTCATTTCCAAAATCCAAATCAAAGTGCATTCTGTTGCTGTTTTCTTGCCCACTTTGCATGTGACAGTTGTTGATGCCTTACTTGCAAAACACTTGCTCTCTCCAGGAATTTGCTTTTTATTCTGCATTAGTCTGACAAATGTTGGTCCTCATGCTGTATACTTATACTACTTGTAGACTGTAGTGGTTTAGAATATAAAGGTTTTGTTTGTTTATGGTTTAGGTATTACAGATTTTGTTCAGATAATTCAGTGCAGAAGTACAGGGAAATCATTTTTTATACCTGCTACTGTGGGTAAAAATTGAATCTGAATTGGAGATCATGTTTAATGGACAGTGATCTGGAAAGAAAATGGAATAATAAAGAAACCTGTCATCCACAGGATCTCTCTTACTCTGTCAGATTTGGAAGTTGCCCTGGATTTAAGCAATTGTGCAAAGGGGAAAGATATCTTGTGGCTGAAATAGTAACTGCTGTTCTGGAAGGTTATACCTGATTTTTGCCTTATGTGTCATTCTGTGGAAGTGACGTGTATTACACTGCCTTACAAGGAAGTAGGAATGTGGTGCTTATTCCTGGTTGTGATAAGTGAAGTCCTTGGGTACTTAGGGGGACAAGCTGGATGCAGAAGTAAGTGAAGAACTAGGGACTGACTTCTGTGTATATAAACAGTGTCCAGTAAAAGCTCTGAGGATCAGGTGATTGGTTTTTAAGTGTTTGAAAGCAGGTCTTCTCTTTAAATGTGTATTCATCCTTCTTCATTCTAGAGCATTCTAGTTCTATTGTCTCATGGAATTGCTATCAATTTTTAGATTTTTCCCAATAACTGAGATTTTATAACAAGAAACTGAGTTTAGAAAGCGTAGAAGATCAGCATGTTCTAGGCCGTATTGTGTAGAATAGTTCTGTTGACTCATTCCCAGTTTCACAAGAAAAGGCTACTAAATGTTGTCCAAGCAGCTGAATGCCTCCTGCTGCATGGAATGATGGAAGGATGGATGGATGGACAGTTCCAGTTTCTACTTCTGTTGGCTCAGTGTGGGATAGATGAAGATTGTTCTGTTGCTCAGTGCAGCTATGAATTGAGTAAGGGTGCAGACAAAACAAAGAGCTTACCTGTTTCCTGAGAGTTCTGAGCACCGAGCTGGTCCTATCTGAAACTCCTGCATGCCGTAGCCATCATGCATGTGCGCCATGCAAGTGAATGGAAGTGACACAGATGAAACTTACGTGACACTTCCGGCAGTCCAGAGTGATTGTGTGCTGCCCTTTGCACATTTAATGGAATACCGATCTTTACTGTGCTGGATAAGGAGCAGATGATGAAGGATGTGTTACATGTTCTTCAGACTATTAAATTGCATAGTTGTGGGAAGTCTTATTTAAGCTGTGAAATCTTGAACTTGAAGGATTTACCATGGTTGACATGGACCTCAGGAAATTATCAACTGACTAGCTTTCCAAACTTCTTTTATGTTGTTGTGGTTAGGAAGAATATGTCTAACACTTATTGTTGACTTTTCACTGTACACCAACTATTCTATAAATGCTAGTAAAAATATCATCAAATGCTGCAAATTCAGCTCTGAGAAGCTGAGCCAAGCGCATTAATAGGACCAAGCATCTGAAAGCATTTAATTTTGTCCTTTTGTACAGTATCACCTAGTAATTCTTTTCTCTTACACTATTCTAGGTTTTGTATTCCTATTCAATAGGTTTTGTGTATATTTTATTTGGATTAACATGCACTAGTGGATTAAGCCCTGCAGTAGCATTTTGCTCCAAGGTAGGTGTAAAGATTTCCCTTTTTCTATGAAGAACCTCATTGGAAAACCTTGCTCTGTATGATTTAGAAAATCTCATCACTTCTCTCTCTAAAGTTCTGTTTTCATCATGTAAACAGGTTAACTTTTATAATTCATACAGTAAGCAAATTTTTCCAGTCTTTGATGTATAAGATAGGGTAATGTTTTAAAAAGCAACAAAATCACAGGACCAGACTTATGAGCTTATAATTTCATTATTATTTTTCCATTATTTAACTAAAATTAAATAAGGATTTTTGCATGAATGCATTGTTGAACAGCTTATTATTGCTCAAGCAGTTGATTAAAGTCTGTAGTTTTATGTCATTTTGCAATACCTCAGGGTTTGTTTTACATTTTCCTAACCGGCTTTTTTTATTGTTGCAGCATCCAGTTCAGACTTATGGTTATGCATTCCTTTTCTCCCTGACTGGGTATTTTGGCATATCCTTTGTTCTAGCTTTGATTAAAATCTTTGGTGCCCTTCTCGCTGTAACAGGTATGAACAAATGATATTTTTACTGCCTTTGTGTAAAAACAAAGTAATCCTAGTCTATTGTTTAGGACAGAGCTTTTGAGAATTGTTCTTACTCTGGCTTTTTTTCTGTTCTTTGTGCTGACTGATTTCTTGTAGCACGGATCTTCACATGGTAGAATGTGTTTGAGAGCTTCCTGATTCTTTTTGTGCCACAGTTTCAATCGTGAAGAGCCTGTTAAGTAAACTTGTGGATATAGTCCGTGCTATATTTTAGTGCAGAAACAAACACTGTTCTAAATGGAGGAGTTGAAATTGAATCACAGAATCATTTGGGTTGATTCAAAGGCCATCTAGTTCCAACTCGCCTGCTATGGACAGGGACACTTTCCACTAGACCAGTTTGCTCAAAAGCCCCACCCAACCTGGCCTTGTACACTTCAGGGATAAGGCAGGCACAGCTTCTCTGGACAATCTGCATCTCAGCACTCTGACAGTAAAGAGTTTCTTTCTAATATTTAATCTAAAGCAATCCTCTTTCAATTTAAAGCCATTCCCTCTTGTCATGTCACTGCGTGCTCTTGTAAGAGTCCCTCTCCAGCCCTCATGCAGGCCCACTTTAGGTGCTGTGAGGTGCTACAGGGTCTCCCTAGAGCCTTCTCTTCCCCACGTTGAACAACCTCACGTCTCTCAGCCTGTCTTCATAGGAAAATACATGCATCAATTAAAATGTAGAAGGAAAAATAAGGATGTTCTAGAAAGGCGTAGTAGGCAGTGACATTGTTTCTAAGCACTTGAAACTACAAACGTTAGTCACAAGGGCCTGGTGGGGGGGTGGTGTAGCAGGATGTCGTGTAGGTACTTTCCATTCTTCTTTCCCTAAAAGACACCCTGGTTTCTGTCAGGTGATGCTCTACTTCATTCACAGTAGTGGAGGGGAAAATAGATCATTGTTCTCTGACCCGAGGGTTGCATGCTCCGATTTCCTATCAGTTATTCCCTCTGCAGCATATCTGTTTTGTATTTGCTTTTAACCAAGTTCAGTAGCTCTCCTGACTGGAAATTGACCCAGAGGAGAGGTTGTTTCATGTATTAAAGTAGCTCTTTAAAAAAAAAAAGTCTCACTGTACTATAAAAAAGTTTAAAAATGCCGTAGAATAGTAAACCTTTCCCTGGTTTCCTTATGCCTGACCTTGACAATTATAACTCTTCAGCCCTTTCTGTCTTGCCTGTAGCAATATGAAAATGTTTATTGNCTCCCCCATCCACCCCCCCTTCTTGAGAGGAGTGGGGTGAAAGAGTTTAATGAAAATTGTATTTCTATTAGCAGAATGAGAAATTATCAAACTTAATTGGTAAAAAGAAGAAAAGGCACTTAATTTAGAAGGAAATGGTTACATAAATATTTTAATTAATAACTGATTTGAAAGAACAGAAATAATTGTAATTAGAAAAATTGAAGTAATTTAACCATTTTTTAAATTATTCATTTGTAAACTGTTTTCTAATTAAAACTCAATTTTCTTTTCCATTCTCCTTTAATTTTTGATGTAATAGAAAATCATTTTATTTAATGTGCATAAATTTCTTAAAATGTAAAAAGAAAATTATTACTAAAAAGTTGAAGTTGGGGCAGGTGAAGCAGTAGTGAAGACTGTTCCTTCTACTATAAAACACTCTTAAGTGAATATTTGTTTGTGGGGTAGAGTTGGGAAGAATGAAACTTGTTTTTCTTGCCAAAGCACTGTGCTGTCATATAGAATAATACCTTCTCAGGCCCTTAGCCTCCATAGCTAAACTTGTGTGCCTGGCTGCATTCTTACTTGGTTCTTCAACATGTTCTACAACTTTCGCTCATTTATTGATTTTTTTTCAGTGATAAACTACATAGGTTTCTTGGTACACAATTTGCTAGTAATGCCTTATCCTTGTTCATTGCAGATAGCATTGAAATTGTTCAAATAATTCTTGGAGCTATAGTTAATTTCGGAACAACCAAAGAGTTTATCTCTATTTTGGAAACAGGGTTGTGTTCTCCATTCTTCTTATTACCTTGATTCTTTTTAGTGAACAGATCACATGTAGAAGAATGTCTCTTAGTGATTTTGAGGAAAATTTCCTAATGCAGTCATTGAAGTCAGACATCCTTGGTCTCATAGGCTTCTAAGCAAAATTGTAATTCCCTGCACTGTTAGGGAAATTTTTAGTAATTTCAAAAGAATAATGAGAGAATAATCCCATTCTACACAAAAATAGAGCCCAAAACACCATGGAGTTGTAATAACATGAGGAAGAAATGGCAAGATATTTGACCTTTGGTCTTTGGTCTACATCCAGACTTTAACAGATGAGTTTATATCATCAGTTACTTGCATGTTGCTCTCAGAGACTGTGGATTGATTAGCATAAAGTTATTAAATAGTAAGTCTTGTTCTAGAAATTTCCTTGCTACAGGTAGTGTGGCTGGAGATGGTACTACTGACACAGTGTACTTCTTTTCAAAGATCACATGGGTCCAGTGCTGTTTTGAGCTGCACTGGTGTATCTGCATTCTGTGTTTGCACCCAGGGTGTGATCACCATTTTAGTGAGACAATTACTTTGTGAGGTTGCCTGCTAAGCCTTTGTTATATTCTTTTGTTGCAACTGAATTCTTAAAGAGGTTAATACTTGTTTTCCTCTGCAGTAACAACAGGAAGAAAAGCAATGACCATTGTACTTTCTTTTTTGTTCTTTGCAAAGCCATTCACGTTACAGTAAGTATTTATAGCTTTTAGTGGTTTACAAAGTATTTTAGAAAAAAATTATGTTCTTCATCATGGAAGTATAACAACACTAATTAATCATTCAGGGTTTGATACTTGTCTTTTCATATCTTCTACAAATGTTGGCAGTCTGCTGTAAATACTGACTGGCTTCTTGATACTAATCATGAGAGAATCATCAGAAAAAAGAGTTTACACTTTTCTAAAGGTCTGGAAGACAACAAAGAAAATTTAAGGAAAACCTTACATAGTATCTAGTGCTTATGATACATAATAAATTGTTTGGGTACTTTGTCTGTGGTGGAAAATTTGGCAAAAGGAAGGGATTTTCTCCATTATGGTATCGTTCCTGCTTTTATAAGCTCAAATTTGAATTCTTACCTAGCCCTTTTAAATAACTGTATTATCTTGATATATTAAATTGCCAAATGTGTGAGCTTGGATTTATTCCCTTTTTTTAAATTTTAAAAAAGAGCTTACACTGAAAAATGGAACTAGGTTTCTACTTTGATTTTAATTGCTTCAGGTTTGAAACAACATAAAATTCTATTTTATTTCTGTATACAAATTGATTTAAGAAAAAGGCTTGCACATAAATCCCAGATGGAATTTACCCGAGCTAAAAATACTGAGGCTTAAAAGAATGGAGAGCTGAAACAAAAATGTGCCTACATTGGGAAGTATGGATATAAGGCACTGAGTGAGAAAACATTTTGGACCAGTAACAGATAGTATAGCTCTCATAATCATAGGAAGGAAAAACATACTTAAACCCCTCGGGATTATTTTATTCATGTGAGAAAGAACAGATACTGTTTAATTATTATTTAACTTCTAAATGCACTTGATTAAGCTCTCCAGCCAGGACAGGTAAAAAGAAAGGTGGAAGGATAGTAATAACAAAGATTCATGGAAATTGTGTCTCAGAGCCCACTGATTTTTGGGGGATTTTTCTTCAACTTTTCTATTCTTAATGTAAAGTTTGTTTAATCCACAAATATTGGTATGTAATTGCTACAGATAAAGTGCTAATAGTTACTTTTTTCCCTCCTCTGCCTCCCTTCTAGGTACGTGTGGTCAGGCTTACTGGTTGTCCTTGGTATATTTCTTAATGTTTACAGTAAGAATATGGACAAAATCAAACTGCCTTCATTGCTTGGTCTTTGGAAAAAAAGTGTGGAAGAAAGAAAATCAAGGACGTTGTCACAAACTGTATAGACTGTGGTTCATGCCTTGTCTAGAGTTTGACTATTTTATCGGAACAGTCTTCAACTGATTCACTTTCCAAAGGGAATGTTACTAAAACCAAAGGAGCTGAAGGCATATTGTCTGCTTGCAGATTGTTATAAATGCACACTTTTGTGAGCCCTTTCTTCTGAGCACTTGAATCATCACAAATGGTGTTGTAGGCCATTGTCAGACGGTTTTATCGGCAATGAAGGACAGCAGCTCCTGGCAAACTGCTGAGAAGCTGCCCCCAAGTGGGACACAGTAGAAGACTAGTTTGGGCATTTTAATAATATTGGCCATGTGGCTGATCTGAGATTAGTGGTTTAATTGTCTAGGTGAGTAATTTAAATGTAATACTGCATTAAGCACCAACTGGTTGACCAAATTGTGAATTTAAAGGTGCAAGGTTTAGAATACAGTATGTTGTCATTCTTACATTTTAAATAAAAATGTTGGGGGTTTTTTAGTTATTGTTTAGATCATCACAAAACTTGATATTTATTGTAATAATTGAAATTTGTATGGATGTTACTCTTTTAGAGTATTGCTTGTAAGTAACAAAACTGAGATTGAGTTTGTACAGTCAAGACTCATGCTTTTGCTAGGGGGAAATGGGCTTTTAGGCCTGAATAAGGTGAGATTAAAACAGTGGTCTAAGAAATTGTTATTTGTTTAATCTGTGGTGAAATACAGAATTTTTAATGGCTTATGGCCCTCTCTATCATAGTGGTATAAAGAGGTATGGAAGTTCTCCTTAAATTCATATCATCAAATCAAAATTCTTCAATTTCAATATTGGAGTAAATAATAACAGCATCAGTTAATGTGATTGGAATATGTATTGTATCAGTCTGTGTGGTCTTCTGATGAAGTTAAGAGGATTAGGGTACAGATTACGATTTTCTTTCTTCAGTGACAGGAAGAGACAATGTGCTACCAGTCTGTCTTTTTCATCATGAATTTAGGAATACTAAGTCCATTTATCCCTCTTTCATAGTCAACTTGCTTTTGAATCACTTGCCATATCTTTGATTTTATATATTTAACAACAGCACTTTAAAAATACTAATCACCTTACAAATCATTGTTCTTAATGGTCATGGTTTTTTTGTTGTTCCTTAGATGCATCTTGGTGTGTGTTCTTTCAACTTAGACAAAAATTAATGGCATAATAGAAATATATCATCAGAAAGAACATACAAAGAATTTAAATATAACACAGGATGGCCTTCTGTCAAAAATACTGGTTGGTGAAAGTATTCAAGATGTACAAAATGGTTTTCAGACACTTAGAAAGAATTGCTGTTCAAAGGAGCTTGTAATCAAAGCACAGACACAAAATGTGCCTTAAATTTTTCTTATTGATTTGGTAGCTCACGTCTGCCATATTAAGTATGTTATGGAGTAGAGCACAGAATAACAGCTGTCTGAGCACGATGGGATGAACAGGAGAAGAGCTGTGCTGGCGTAACTACACTGTTCCCAGCACTGATGCTTCGCTGGGGTGTCAGCAAAGCCTCTCAACACATATAAACCCAGTGTTGCCAAGTTGGGAGAGTTTATTGCGTGGCACGGTTTTGGCTTTTAAATTCCCAGCTGCTGCATGATCGATTATGTCCTGGATGAGGTAGAGAGGTGAGAATTTGATGAACAGATACACCTTGAGAGAGAGAGATGGCCTGCCATGGCTGTCCATTTTCATGTTGCAGCCACAGTTTTATGGTAAGGTGTGATAAAGCATTCCAATGTCAAATTTGGTGTAAGAGTGCATTTGACCAAGTCAAGGGGATTGATACACTTCTTTCCCAGTAATATTTATCAACTTTTACATTCCCTTGCATTCTTTTCACTAAATTAAGTTGGTCTTTCCAGTGAGGTTAAGAAATTTTACAGTTGTAATTCTGACATCTGTAAACTCTGCCTGTTGCTAAACTTTATTAACCTTCAGGAAAACAGATTACATGACAGCTACAATATATGCAGAAAGTCATAGTAAATATAACTCATTTGGCATCTGTTTTATTTAAATAGATGAGAAGTCACTCAAAAAGTTTCTGACTAGAATTCAAATGTAGTATGTGTATGTTTCAGAACTGTTTATATAATCCAGTTTTATCTCCATTGTCTCTCTTTGGAGAGAATAGTAATCACAATAATTCATCTTTTAATTTATTTTCTATTGTATACAGGACTGAGTTAATGAGCTGTTGTTAGAGGAGGTTTTGATTTATTTTTGTATTAATTTTCTTAACTGTAGAAGTGTATGTTTTGTTTTACTCGTGTAGTTTGAAATTATTTTTATATAAAAATGAATATTGTAGGTTTACTGTTAATAGCGTAGATTTAAGAGTCAGCTCTTCCTTTTCATAGGTATAAGTCTAGTACTTGCCAATCAACAATATGTAAGTATGTTAAGGAAAATGCACACACAAGTGAGTATAGTTCATAATTTGCCACACATCATAGTCTGTGCGGTTTTATGCCTTCATTAAGAAAACCTTAATTTCTGTGAGCTGCCCTTTGTTGTGGTGTGGGGGTTTTTTTGATGAGCTTTATAGTGCATGCAAATTAGAAAACCTTACAAACCTGCAGGTGTTCTTACTACAAAATTTTGGGGTTGAGTCTTCTGTACTGTATATGTATGTTGGTTTTGTGTTGTCTATGAAATATGAATAAGGGCTTGTCCACAAAGTAACTAAATTATTTATTTTTTGTGTAAGAGCACTTATATTCGGATGTTGGTTAACCCCTCCCAATGTTGAAGGCTGGTCATACTAACTATTGCATTTTATACTCCTGGGCTCTACAGTAGGCATGGTGAAACTATGGAAAAAAGCATCCAATTTTCTCACTAGAAAATTTGTTAAATATAATGTCAATTAGTTGCTTTTTATTCTTGTGCTACACAACTTTTTCCTCTCTATAAAAAAAAAATCCTATGATGTAGAAATTAGTTATAGGAGCATTGACATTCTCAGTAAAATTCAAGTCTGACCAGGATCTCCATTTATGTCAGCAATCTACCTCTGTGACACCTGCTTCTGCCTCCTTTGGAAAGCTGAGGGAGCTCTGTTTTCCTAAATCAGCATACATTTGCCGTTGCTTTCATATTACACTTTTGCATTTGTCTGACACACTTCAGTAATGAAGTAATTGACTGTGCAGTGGATTTCTTCAGTATTTCAGTTTGTCAGTGTCATCAGAACTGCTAATTACACAGGTACCTGTGTGAATTCAAGTGTGGAACAACTAACGCCCTGCCCTCCAAACCTGCCATGTTCCCTCATCCTGCATTAAACTGTTTTTCTTGATTTTGTTTTACCACTCCTGAACTTGCCAAACATTTTAAGCTAAAGCTTGGGCTTTGTCATTTCTACTTATCTTCCTTATTTCCTTGTCTTCCTTCCTTTTTGGATCTGAATTCCTTTTTCAACATGCTGTGTTTATGCACTGTGGATTTTTTCAGGTTTGTATTCCTGCATTTAAGGGCTTACATCACACTGTTGCAGGTTGGTCATGTTCCAGATTATCTGTTTCATATAATTTATAACCATCTGGATGATTATTTTAAATCCTTTTTCTCCATGACAAAATCGTTCATACTTCTCATTATTTTTGGAAAGGTCTTGATGAGTGCACATATGAGTTAACTCCTTGACCTCATTCCATCTTCCAAGAAAACCTCTCTTCTCCCTTGTCTGCCTGTGAGAACTAGAGGAAGAAGAAATAAATTATTTCAAGTGCTCTTTTTTTTCTTTAGTAAGTGCCTTCTCACTAACCTAGTGTGTCTTAATTGTTTCTTTTCTTTCTGCCTCCCATGCTCCCAGGCACAAACAAGCCCCTCTCTCATGTTTGACTGCTGCTTGTTCAATCATGGAAACTTTCTGAGTTGTTTACTGTTCTGAAAAGAGGTATAAAATTGCATGTATACTCTGGAGGGCAGGAAATAATAAGTAAACTTCACAAGTTAAGGAAGTAATTAAATGGATTAATACTTTTTTCTGGAAGGATTTTATTTATGGTTTAGTTAATAGCTCAGAATTAGTTAGTGGAAGGGGTTTTCTTTTACATTTTACCTGTTCAAAAGTCTTTATATTAATTTTAATATTTAATATAAAACTTCTGACTGTTCAGACAGTTTATAGATATTAATTTCGGTCATGCCTATAAGGCAGAAAAGCCCTATCTCCATTTCAGAGATGTAGAATAAATGATATCTTGCCCCAAGTTGCCTTGGTAAGTCTGTGATTAGCAAGGAATAGATGGTTATACCCTTACTTATTCTGTGCCCCAAGTCCAGCAGAGCCCATCTGTACTTTAAATAAAATGGTGCCAATGTAAGCCCAGCGTTCTTTTACCCCCAGCATTAGAGATGTTAAATTGTTTCTGTTCCTTGTTCTGTACAAGTAAAATTTAAAGGGAAAATAAGACAGCCATAAAATAGCTTTTCTGCATTTTATTTGAAGCTTTTTTGCGTTGTTAATTTCTTGTTGATTTGTTCTGTTTTCTGTAAGCACTGCTGTGGAGGCAAGCCAGACACAGTAGCAGTTTCAGGAGAAGTGTAATATCCTTCACTTTAAGGTGACTGGTTCACCTTGCTACTAGTCAAAAGCTGCTGCCATGGGGAAACTGTGAGGAATTGTCATCACATAAGGAATTAGGCATAATGATGCCTTGTCGGGTCTGTATTGTTTTGCCATTTGCTTGTAGAGAAACAAAGAGTATTGCAATAAAGATCATTCATGCACAAATAGTCAGCTTGGAATACATGGCTGACTTCACACTTCTCTACACCTGGATTGTGCTGTTGTGCTGGTGTTCTGAGGTGCATTAGTAATGTATTGCTTTCCTCTGCTTTTGATTATTTCTATGTTTTCTTTGTTAGATTTCTCAATTTTATGCTTCCTCTTCTTTTTTTACCCTTTTTTTTTTCTTTTATTTGTTTTGAGTGTAAAGTTTTACTTTGTAATTTTCATTACACCTGTAATGCTGTGTCCAGTTCTGGGCTCTCTAGCACAAGAGGGAAATGGGGCTAGAAGAGAGAGTCCAGCAAAGTGACATGAAGATGATGGACTTGACCGTCAGGAAAGGCTGAGAGAGCTGGGACTTTTCATCCTGGAGCAGGCTGGGGGGAATTCCATCAATGTGTATAAACACTGAAGGGAGGGCACAAAGATGGGGGAGCCAGGCTCTTGTCAGCAATGCCCAGTGATGGCACTGGGGCAGTGGGCACACACTGAAACACAGGAAGTTCCCTCTGAATGGAGGAAATCCTTTCTTGCTGTCAAGGTGATTGAGCACTGGCATGGATTGCTCGGAGAAGTTGATAAGTCACCATCGTTGGATATATTCAAAAACTGGATAACGTCCTGGGCAGGGGGCTGTAGGTGGTTTTGCGTTGAGCACCTCTGCTTAGACCATGTGACCTCCAAAGGTGCCTTCCAACCTCAGTCACTCTGTGATCGTAAACTTTACTGTCTTTCGTCTATCTTCCGCTTTTTCTTCTGTTTACAAATTGTTAATAAATGCACTTAAAATGAGTATCTCTGAGTTGGCTACAGTAACTGCTGGAGCTGGCCAAGTGTTGATGGAGATGCCTGGTAGTGTGGTTCTGGCTGAACAGTGCGTACCTTTGACCACAATCCCATGGGGAGAGAGACGCCTTCATTTGGTAGCTGCTGCTCCCTGCGAAACAAGAGTGTGTGACTGAGAGCGAAGGCAAGATACTTGTAGAAGAAATTGATACTCTCACTACAGAATGAGTTCAAAGTTGCTTTTTATTCTCTACATGTAGATCTTGCAAAGCTGTTGGCTGCTCTAGTGCAGCACCTGATCCGCAGGTACGCTGGAGGTGTTGCTACACTGCTTGCTGCCTTCTTGTGAGCATTTTGCATGAACATGGACAGCTGGGTAGATGCCCTCTCACTTGTTGAGAACCTGACACTTAAATGCAGTTCTGAAGTAACAAGCATTAATGTGAGCAGATCTGTGCAAAAGTCCGGTAGATAACTGGGTCTGCAAGAAGTGTAGACAAACTCAGGGGCTGTTGTGATGGGGTAGTGGTTTCAAACTAAAGGCGGGTAGATTTACATGGGGTATAAGGAAGAAACTGGTTACAATGAGAGTGGCAAACCAGTGGAACTGCCCAGAGGCACAGTAGATTCCCAGTCCCTGGAAACATTCAGGGTTGTGTTGGACAGGACTCTGAGCCCCCTGATCTAATTGAAACTGTTCCTGCTTATTGTGGAGGGTTCGACTAGGTCACCTTTAAAGGTCCCTTCTAAACCAGACTATTCTACGTTCTCAAAGATTATTTGAGGCCCTTGGAAGGCTTTAATGCATAAAGAAGAGTTCATATAGGCTTCAGGCAGTGACAAGCAGAATTTAAGCTGTTTAGGTTTTAACATGCCTTTAATCTTGTGTTGATTTAGCCTTAAGTTAGGATTATTTATTTTATGTACTACCCAAATTTTGGTACTGGAAAATCTTTTTAGTGAGAAATACACTACAAGTTGCCCTGAATAAACTGTTCAAGCTAACAGCTGGTAGTGCTGTATACCCAGTTTACACTATCCTGTGCAGTGCAGCCAATAGACAAAAGCTGAGTGAGTGCTTGGCCTCTTCAAATGAAGACTGTATTCTTGCTGTTAGGTAATATATAAAAGAAATTCTGTGTAACTTTGTAGATAAGAACTGATTTAAAGGTAGCTAATCCTTACTATGAGTCGCACCTGATTTCCCTGGACTCCTTATCCTTAAAAAATGACTCATGCCTGGCTGTACAAGCTTGGCTTGAAGACTTCATCTTTCCTGGGATTAAAGCAGCCTGAGATTAAGTTATCATGCTTGCCTGCTTGCCAGGTATGAGACCACTTACTGCCAGAAGCTTTTGGATCCCCAGGCACATATGTAAAGGCTGCTTGAATCAACCATCTTAGACTTTGTAAATTTTGCATCGAAATACAGCTTCAATAGAATCTATTCTTTGATAGATAAGAGCTCGGGGTTTTTTCCAAGAAGTTGAAGCAGAGGCTGTGTATATACGATACATAGTTTGGCTTCTCAGTAAAAATGTCACTTGTGAAGAAAGCTAGCTTTCTTCCTACTGAGAGCTAAATTTGTATGGAGAGCAGGTGTAGCTGTTTATCAGAAAGGTGCAGTGTGATATCTTTTACCAGATTATACTTCTGCACTCTGCACTGTGGTAGGATAAGGAAGGGAGTGAAAATCAAGATGTACTGGAGAGCAATAACATTAATTCTCAGCCATCCTACTTTTACATTGCATAATATTGGATGCAACAAATACAAAGCAGATTGCAGTAATCAAACTAAGGCTCAGAACAAGGATTTTTCAAAGGAATTGAAGACAAATACTGTTGAGCCTTTACTACTTTACTGTTCTGAAAATACCAAATTCAACCACCATAAAAGAGCATCAGACTGCCCCTGTCTGTGCAAAGCTTCTCTTCCTGTCTGTGGAGATCCACTGTAAAGACAGATTAATCTTAAATGTGTGTCTTGCTTGATGTTGGTATGCTGAGACTTAGTGGTTGGAAAAAAGGGTGGCCTCTGTCACTCATCTTCACTGTGGGTTCTTCAAAACAGAATGTCTGTGCAAAACTGGAAATGACTGAACCATGTTTGGTAGGTACACAGGTGGCTGTATACGATTTAGTGTGCAATTTCTTCAATATGCTAGATTTCTTCTGGAGCTGTGGTTGTTTGATCAGATTAACTGTTTCTGCTAATGACTTAGAGTGTTAAAATGCGCTTTTTTGAAAATGCAAATACTTGTGTTTTGCACAGTTTATGGAGTTCAGATTGATTCTTTTTAATTTATTTTTCTAATTAGAATTTTATGGTGCAGGGGATTATTTATAAGTAGGCTTCAATATTAGGCTTTTATCCTCTGATTAGTTTGTTTATTTATTGACACTCACAGTAAAAACTGTCTGCATCTCTTCTTGTCCGTGTTCATTTCTATTATTGCAATTTCTCTTCAACAGAATTGGTAACCTGCACTATTTTCTCAATATCATGTAGTATATAATGGTACGTCTGAAACTCATCACAACAGCAAATAAGGTGGTGCATAGTGCATCATCCTTTCCAAACTGCCACAGCAGGGAGGCCTGGCAGTACATTCATTACCTCTATTATTTCTCACAAAAAGCTTAATTTTTCTGCCCTTTGATGTTGTAAGGCAGCAACAGGAAAAGAGCTGAGGTAGCCACATGGCCATGTGAGCCTTCGGGAGAATGTTGTTTTATTTTAGTCAGAGGTGCAACCAACACTGGATGGCTTACGGATTTATCTCCGTATTTGCTCCTCTGCCCTTACCCTTTTCATTTTCTCATAACTGGAGAGTACATTTAAGAACCTGGCATCCTAGTTACTAATTTTGCACTGTGCGAGATATTTTTTTATCATTTTGTATTCCTTTCACCATGACAACTGTGACCTTATTGAATGTTTATTTTGTTCTCCCTTGGTGCAAACGATACATGGACTCTGTCTTTATGCAAAGGTCTTGAATTATTAAAAATAAGGGCCAGTTCCCCAAAAATATGTAAGTTTTGCTCCTTTAAATAGATGATAGCAAAGAATTTGTGTCCACAAATTCCTGTGATATGAGACTCAGAAAAATTCCACACAGTAGAAGCTGCCCATGTATGCACACTTCTCACTGGAAAAACTCTTTAACTATCTCATATGTATTGAGTAAATAGGATGTTACTCTGGAATAGCTGACAGTAAAAAATCGCATTCTTCCATGCCTTGCAGCATCTTTCATGTGTCTGTGACCTGTACTCAGTTACATTTTGCAAAAAAGCTGGAGAAAATATGAGAGTGAGCAGAGGGATGCAGCCAATACTTCCTTGAATACACGTATACCTCATAACCACAGCAGTCTCTTCAGCAGAAAAAGCGGTGAAAAATCACAGCAAAGCCCCACTGCTTGTGGTCTATTAATATCCAACAATCAAAACAGCAGTACCAAAACAGCCTCTGAGTTGCCCACTGCTGTGGGGAAGAACATTTCCCCTCTCTGCTAAACCAGTTAACATTAAGTCTGAATTTATACCTGTTATGTTATCCTACTGATAAATAAAACCAACACATTTTTCTATCAGGTGTAATTTCATTTCTGTTAAAGTGTGAGCTACATCCTGACTCTCTTAACTACTGTATAGCCAATTACAGATTTATTTTGACAGTGAAATAACTGGCACTTCTGAGTCTAACTTAATTTCATCTCTTTGTCTCTGAAATTCTGGTATCCAAAAGCAAACCAAGTGATTTACTTGTATTTGTGTCTGGCACTACTGCATATTATTTTTTTAAACAATGTATTAATAAAGTTCTGTTCAGATACAACTCCCTCTTTCTCCACAGCTGTGAAAATCTGTATTGTAAATTTGCAAGAAGTGCATTAACTACGAATTTGTCCAAATTCTGTTGAATGTAGTGCATTGCACAGTGTATCATAAAGCCTGTTGACACATATGAGCAGCATGGACTACAGATCTATTTTTATTTCACTGCAAGAGGACTGTTACTGCTACCTACATTTTAGAAGAGAACAGGATCTCGTATCTTTGGGATCTCCTCTTGAAACAGAGGAGTTAGTTCTTCTGTTCTGCCAAAAAAGAACATCTTTCCTGAAAAAAAAATGTATTTGAGACCTTGCCTTGTAAATGGAGGACAGCACACTTGTACCAGCCCATATGTTTAATATGCATGAAATTAGTCACTTTTTGCAGAAAAATGAACAACAATTAATGTTTTTTAAAGAAGCCATGAATACAAATAGGGACTTGCAGAAATTCTTGAAGAAAAACAAAAAGGTACAGATTACCACAAAATGAGATCAACCAGCTCCTCCCTGGGGCTGAGTTTCAGCAATTTAAACTCCTTCAAACTCAACAGCCAAACTGGAGTAATTGTGTGTATGATTTGGCTTGGGCTGAGGACAAATTTCATCCTTAGGGAAAGCATAGGGAATATTTTGGTGGTAGAAAGGGTAAGATAAATAAAAGCCAAGGAAGAACAGTTCAGACTTACTGGAAATAATGTTTGATCTTAGACAAGATGTTACATTCCTCGTTAAGTGCTGGAATAGACCTTTATCCAGTGATCAAGTTACCACACCAGTCATCTTGGCTCCTGGTGTCTCTTTCAGTCCCTTTTTCTTGAGAAGGCTGTAGTGATACAAGTTCATAAAGGAGGTTTAAATGAGAGGATGAAATGATGGGCACTTTCCCACTACACTGTGGAACATAATTTACTTGGTCAGTTTTGTAGCTAGGAGGGAAGTGAAATAAAAGAATTATATCCTCTATGTAGGATTTATATCAAAGGTGCATTGTATCTTACCAGTTTTAGAGGAAAAAATAGAATCAGCATAAATTATTCTTTACAATTTTATTCTTTGTATTTCACTAGCATTGCAGTTGGAGCATCAACACCTGCGAATCTGATCTTCACATTTCTGTCACGCCTCCAAAATAAGGCTGGGATGGCAGTTTAGCAGGGGGTCCAGATTACATTCTCAATGTGCAGAAATACTGGGATTTTGTTTTACCTGTCCTTTCAAGATCTTGCCACTCTGAAAGTCTTGTAAAACAGCAAGTAAATGGGAGAAAAATTGTCAAAATGCATACTTGTTTTTCTTTGATTTTGCCCTAGCCTTTTTTTTTTTTTTTTTGGAGTAGAGATCTGCATGAGTGTACAGGATAATTTATTTTTAAATGGTGCCTTCATTAGGAATATTGAGGGCTAGTACGTAGTAGAGTTTATTAAGTGGTATTAATGTTACAGGTTTTTAATAGTTTATCCTAAGGAGTCTTGAGCTAAATTAAATTCAAGTTCACATTTTGATAATGTAAATGCACAGAATATAAATTTTGTGGGGAGGTTATAACTGTCCCCAACTAGAACAACCCAATTTGTCACTTTACCCACCTACCCACCCTCCTATCCCAAGCACCCCACACCTTTTTCCTACTTTGCATCCAGGCACACAAAGGCTAAAACTCTGAAGGGAAAATGTATTGTGTTGTTTTAAAAGTCCTGAATTTGAAGATCTAAAATTCCTATCTGTCACTGAATAGTTACAGCTTTGCGTCTCTGCAGGCTGAGGTGAGGCTGAAGGTTTTAGTTACATTCTCTGCTTTGTTCTCCATAGTTTCAGGAGTGTAACTTTATTTGAATTTTCTGGATTTACAGTACTTGCTTAGGGAGATTATTTGAACCATGCAGCTTTGGCTGTTTCTGTTGGGATAACACATACCCAGCTCTGCGTTGCAGACAGCCCTGTAGTGCAAAGTCACCTTTGTCATGGGAAGCAAACTAAACCAACAGGCAGTCAGCCACACCTGTAAAATGACAAGATATTTCTCCCCATTTCAGAGGAAAAGGAGTGTCTCTAATGTGGACCTGCTAGATCCCAGCCCAGTGCCTTTGTACCATAGCCTCTGTATTCCTCTTCCTTTGTTTTATAGGTTGCACTTACAGTCAGTGGCCTTATGCTGCTGTTTTAGGAAACTGTACAGCCTGGCTTTATTCCCATCAGCTGACAGAGATGTGAGAATTTCATAAGCTTGATAGCTGCTCTCATTCTGACTGATATAACATGAAAAAATGTAGTTTGAAAATACCTTCCAGGGCTGTTGTGATGGCCCAGATAGGGCTGTGTCAGAGACCCCAATTCATTTCACAGCCTTCCAGTCCTCTGGATGCCACATTTACTAACTAGACTCCCACAGGTTTCTGCACAGCAGGCAGAAGGGCAGATGAGCAAACAGCATAGTCAATACTTCACTAAGTGTTTGGATACTGGATGGAGTTTCATCAGGAAATGCTTCCGATGCAGTAACTTCCTAGGGCTACCTTAATTAGCACATAGGCTTGCAACACTCACTGTGCCAGGATGCTCTCTCAGCAGCAGGGTAGAAATATGTCTCCCTCTCACCTTACTACAAAGGGAGGTGTGAGTCTCTTGGGCAATGTGACCTCAGAGCGAAGAACTCCCATTGTCATCTGTGAGTTTTGGATGAAAAGGCTCATGCACTCAACTTTAGTTAGGGGAAATAATATTTGAATCTTGAAAGCATGAGTGTTCAGCAAGTAAAATTCAAAATGCCCTGACTACCATCAAGCACCGAACTCTTCCTGGATGAACACCAGGCTACAAACACGTCACAAAAATTGGAATATAATGTTGAATTATAAATATATTTGAGAAAATTGTACTTCACTGGCTGACAATTCATTTTGAAAGACGAGTTGAAATTGATCAAATGAATTGTTTGTTACTAATTATTTGCCTAGTGCTAGCTGTGATGTGAGACCTTGAGGGTGGGAATAAATTATCTTAATGAGGGATTAGGTTAAGGAATGTTATAAATTCTCATTTCAAGAGCTAGCCTCACTATTAATATATTTGCCTGTAACTGTGAATCTTCTTTAATAGCTGCCTGTCTTTTTTTGCACTGCATAAAATGTTCCTCTGTTTTTAAATCCATGTTTTGAAGAGGAAGTTTTGGCCTCTCTGATTTTATCTTCATTGGAAACAACTCAGAAACATCAACAAGGAAAGAACAGTAATGTAGACTGTAAGTTATATTTCATTATGGATAAAGAAATGTTCACATGTCAAGGGTGAAGTACCAGATACCTTTACCGTGATCTGGACACATCTCTGCTTTCTGAAGTCCTGTTGTTAGAGCATGAAACTTTAGGGAGAGTTTTCCAAGTGAAATGAGGATGGAGAAACAGGGATAAACTGTTTATACAGCCTTGAAGGGAAAAGAGGAACAAGGAGGCATGTATTGCTTCCTGGTGACAGAGGCAATAGTCGCTTCTTGTGATCCAAATGCTGTACAGGCTCATCGTGGTTTGTCTCAGACGATCTAAGTAGCAAGGGTTTGAAATCCTGTCTTCCTCCATTAAGCCCCTATAGTCACATTATTATCATACTTAATTATTATAACTGCTATTAACAATTCATAGCAAATTCTGAGGTAAATTATAGGCAGATTGAAATAGGGACCATTTCTCTTTATGTATTTGGGCAAAGTTTTGTGAGTCTAGATGTTAACACAATCTAACAACCACATAATAATAAAATATTATGTTTTTCTCTCCCTGTGCCTTTCCCATTTTCCTTAGTTGTCCTCCAAATGCTTTTAAAAGAAAGGGCGTGTTAATATCTGTATTCCTACAGGCAGGTCAGCACCCACAGTCACTCAGCAGGTCAGTGTGGCAGTCGGCACTCACACACCTCCCTGTGCCTCATGGGCAGCAGTCCTGTGCATGCTCTTTTCCTTAGACTCAGCTTTGTCACAAGGCCATCTGTGCTGGCTATTTCCAAAGGTGGGAGTGGAGAAGCAGGAGGATGTGTTAGAAAGTCTTGTCTTTCTGTGAGCTTGGTTTGTTTCAGAGTTAATTTCATTGGATTTCCTCTGTATTTTTAAGGCATTATATAATGCCTCAGTTTGCCAAGGGCTTTAGAGGACTTTTTAAAAAGACACTTTAGTTCCCTTCTTTTTGACTTTTTAAATATACACTGCTGGTTTTGACTCGTTACCTGTCTCCCCCATTTCTGCAGCACTTGGTGCATAATTGCTTCTGCTCTGGGAGCACACAGGAGATGATACACTATCCATACCTATTGTCAGAGCTTTTGGGGGATGCTGTTCATCTCCCTGGAAACAGAGTTAGGCCCTCTCTACTTTCAGGGAGACTTTTTGCCAAGTACTGCCAAGCCCCTTGCTATTGAAATTCAGAACAGTAGCAAACTTCCCTATTCATTCTTCTGTTCAGTCTCAGTTCAGAAGCAGCACTTGTGTGTTTGGTTTGTGCAGGAAAGATTCATCACATTCTTGGGTCAGCTACCTTGTCAGCTCCACAAACATAAGCACACGGACACACAGAGAGGGAAGAAAAAATGAGCTTCATATGCTTCATTCATGTCAGAACTCAACAACTTTAAGAGTGCAAATATTCTGCAGTCACTCATGAAAAGAAATTTTTAATAATAAATATCTAACAATTAATGGGCTGGTAGCTGCAGTTGTCTTCAGGGCATAATATCTAATTTCCTTGCAATGTTTCATATCCTTACTTTTCATGCTGCAACAGTCTATCATTAAAACCAAACGCAGGTTTCTATCACTTTTATTTATTTTTCAAATCAACTTATAAATCAGTGCCAGACCTTGTTACAGATGAGTTCCAATAAATTATCAGCTGTGGACAAATTCTGAATGTTAAACATTCTCTGTTTTTCCCTTTTTTTTTTTTTTCCCACCCCCACATACTGTGCTCCTTTGTCACCCTTTTAGACTTGAGCTCATGCCGGAGCTT
>WBMY01013620.1:75694-123774 GCA_013397315.1 Donacobius atricapilla | reverse complement strand
TATATATTTATTTTATATATATATACACATATAAACCCTGTTATTAGACTCTGCTGTAACTTTATCAAGTGGTATTTCTGGTCATTGTCCAACATTTACCTTGCTGGGTAAATTAGGTCATTTGATACATTGTTGAGTGACAGACATTTTCTTCAAATCTTTGAAGAGAACAGGAAGAATTTCTATACAATGTGGCTAAACCATGGCATAGATGAGAGCCAAACGTGCAGATTATGCACTGGTTTTAGACACTTTCTACNCTTTTTTTTTTTTTTCCCACCCCCACATACTGTGCTCCTGTGTCACCCTTTGAGACTGGAGCTCATGCAGGAGCTTTTGGAGGGGTTTTGCCCTCTTAAACAAGATGGGGACCTGGCTACATAATTATGTGCTATTTAAATAATGTAAAAATGTAAAAATATTTGTTTCTCAAGTTAAAAAATACCTAGGGAAACGGTTTCACACAACCTGCAACAAAATTTACATCTCTGGACTTTAGTAAAATAGACATCATTTCTTCTACTTCTAGCTGACAGGTAATTCCCAGAGCAACTTGTAACCCTAATGTAACTCACATTAATTCTTTTACCAAAATGCTCTGTCATTGCCCTTCGGAAGAAGGTCATAAATGCTATCATGTACTGATGCTAACTTTTCCTTAGCTGATTTGTCACTTCTAAATTGGATTGTTGCAATTAGCAGTATATTGCTGGTTTTGATATGACTCTATCAGTTAAGTAAATTTTATTGCTAGTTTTACCAGTAGGCTGAGATACATCAAATGGCCTGAAGTGTCATAGCCTTGCATGGCTGATGGGAAGCTCTGAATATAGTAATTAGCAAAATGACCTTTAAAAATGCTCTAGGTTCAATTAGCCTGAATGAACTCTGTAAGACATGCACATGTATGGAAGAAAAGACACACCCAAAAAAATTCATTTACAGAAAGCCCTCTCCAAAATGTTATGCTCTCTCACAGTTTTCCTAATTTGGGTCTCCTCCATTCTGCTCATTTTTTCTTTTTTCTTTTTTTTTAATAATCATTATGCTTCTTTTTTCTTTCACATCTCTTGGGTTTTCAAAACTTTCCCTTAATTGTTAGACATCATGGATTTCAATTCCCACAGACAGCGTATGATTTAGTTGATTTTACCTCCTTGAATTCAAGTAAACTTCAACCCATTCCAACCTTAAAGGGAATCAAGTGGAAATTACCCAGTGTTCCTTTATATATATATATTTATTTATTTATTTTTATATATAAATATATATATTTATTTTATATATATATACACATATAAACCCTGTTATTAGACTCTGCTGTAACTTTATCAAGTGGTATTTCTGGTCATTGTCCAACATTTACCTTGCTGGGTAAATTAGGTCATTTGATACATTGTTGAGTGACAGACATTTTCTTCAAATCTTTGAAGAGAACAGGAAGAATTTCTATACAATGTGGCTAAACCATGGCATAGATGAGAGCCAAACGTGCAGATTATGCACTGGTTTTAGACACTTTCTACCTGAATTTTTTTTAAAAAAAGAAAATCTGATAATTATAGAGCCAACTTTTGGCTTCATCTGAATGCAGCAGGAAAATCCTTGGTGTGTATTTGAAGTCTCTTCTGATTCCTGCCTAATGAATCATTTTTAGTCTTTTTTATGCATCTCTTCCCAGATGCCTGCCATTATTTCAGTGAGGCAATTACTTTTTTCCCCTAAATTCTTCATTTAAATACATGTCCTTGTAATCGGCCAGATGAAACTGCCTTATTCCTATGGCAAAGTAATTATATGTATGACTTGTTTCTCCTTGTCCCTCAGATTAAATGCTCTTCAGGGCAAAGATGCTGTTGGTTTCATGGTCTGCTCTGCATCCACTGTTAGCACAACAAGTGGACTGTGAGCACAGGTACAGAGCTGAGCAACATATTCTCCCTCTGATTAAAGATGTAACTTTATCTGCTCTACAGAAGCACTTACTTTATTCTGTTTATCAGTCTCCATGAATGACCAACAAGGAAAATCAAGGATGTCTGGAGTTGCAAAACATGCAAAACTGGGGACAGAGCAAAACTTGAACTTTGCTGCCCTGCCCTATTAAATTTCAGTCAGCCCATTTACAGTATTTGTGTGATACAAAAGACTGCCTAGAGCGAGTACTGAGCTGGGAATGTGCAATTCACAGCTTTCCTGAGGAGGCATATTTTTAAATCTGGACCCAGTGAGGAAGAGCAATTGATTTGATCCTTCCCCTTAATTCTATCTACGTGACAAAGAAATTGGGGTAAGGAGCAGAGACAACATTTTCTATTCTCTGTAGTGAGTCTTTTGAGTTTATTTCAAAAGTATTTAATATTGCTGATAGGAGTGCACTTATATATCCATTTAAATCCTACAGGGGATAAGCAATAGGAGAGACGCAACCACACGAGATGGGGATGAATGAGTGCTTATAGAAGGATTCGGGTTCCTGGGTCAGTATGAGGAAAAGTTCCCAGTGCTTCCACAGACTTTGTCACTCCTGCACCACTCAGGTGATGCCACTGAAGCTGCACAGGATTTGGAGCTTTCGTCAGTGGTTCCGCTGGTCAGCCAAATGTCTTTGCAGCATAACCTGGTCCTATGAGATGGTTCTATTATTCTAACACAGACATGTTACACCTTAACCGCTATACAAACAGGCAGATCGGTTGTACATCAAGATAATACCCAGTTTCCATTATCTGTGATGCTGAATTGCTACCAATTTGAATCCCAGATGCTTTCAACAAGAAATTGAAATTCATACTGAGATGCCTAGACTTAAACTGAGATCTAGCTGTGTATGTTCAGTGTCACTGAAAAGCAGGGCACTTTTATTTATGTGTTTATGCAGAAGCTGATTTCAGGAACCCAGACTAAAAAATTGATATGGATATTTAATTTCTGAGAAATTTCTTTCTCTATCTTCTAAAGTCCTTGTGTTTTTTGCACTGTATAGACAAAGTTGCCTTATAGTCTGACTTCAGGGAAGTATGAATTGCTTCTATGACAGCTTCTGTCCACAGCTCTCCCATTGACTTCCCATGCAGTTTAGGGCAAATCTCACTCTTTTCCCACCTATACTCTCTCAGATCCCACAACAGATTTTTGGGAATGCAAAGTACTAGAATTGCTGTCAGGCCTAATTAATTTCAGAGTGCTTGGAGTTGTTTGAATGAAAGGTACTATAGAAGGAGAAAGGTACTGACTATATTATTATTGTTGTTATTCCACAGGAGTCCTGTCCATTGTTCTCAGGAGCAGACTGCTCCTGGTGGAAGGCTGCATTCCAATCTTTCTAGACACGAGCTCTATTAACATACAAACGAACAGGTCACACTATTCTTGGAGCAGAACTCTTTAGCATGTTAATGACAGATTCACACTGGTGGCCCCTTAGTGCTCTGGAGAAATACAGGTTTTGCTTAGTGCTTAATAAAAAAAGGCCATCATAAAATATGTCACTTGGGACCAATGAATATTGTCGCAAGAGATGAAAAGGAAGAGGAAAATTACATAAATTTATCTTTTCCTGGGTGCCAAGTGTGGCTTCAACTTGTACAGGAATCTCCCTTTTACTGTAGCATTTATTCACAGCTACTTGGCAGAGGCATACATGAGGCTAAATTGCTAAGTGAAGGCTTAAAAAAGGGGGCTTAACTTCTGAACTGACAACCCTTATCTGTGGCTTAGAAAAGAGACTATAGTCAAAATGGACTAATGTGGTGGTGGCCACAAGAAGCCATGGGATGGATCCACAGCCATCATATCCTGCCCTAAGGCCACCAAAAGACTGGTGCTACAACTGATGTAATCTGAGGACTGGTCTCACAGCTCTAGCTATGTAGTTTGGTCCTTCTGTGCAATGCTCCTTCTGAGCATTTCTGAACTCTTGATCCTACATATAAACAGATAAGTTCTTTCTTTTTACATTTATGGCCACAGTAATATGCAGTACTTCACGGTTTTGGATATATTTTAGATGTGACAAGGCATAGGAAAAACTACTGCTCCTTATTTCTTACAAAGCACAATTTACAGAATACTTTTTTGGATCACGTCACTTACATGGATTGTAGATGAGAAAAAAAAATTATTTGCTTTAAGGGCTTTATCCATAACCTAAAGAAGTAAGCAGAAACCACTCTCCTTGATTTTCTTGGGCTTTGTACCAAGCCCTCAGTTAGGAATGACATTTTATTGTTGAGAACAAAGTTGTTTGGTGGCAAGATATGTATGCATGCCTTTAAAAACAGTCTTCTGTTAAAATATACTAGATTAATTTTCCTCTGTCATTTTTAGTTGAGAAGCAAACAACTTCAACAGGGTGCAGGAGTGCACAGCAGCATTACCCATATCCAGTGCTTGTTGCTTGCTACATTGTCCGTTATAGCAAAGGTGAGTTGTTCCATAAGGGGAAAACACTTTGGGGCTTCCAGCAGCCAAGCGCAGAGATCAAGCAGAGCTCTGCACCAGCCAGAGGCTATCCACATGCTGCTCCAGCCAGAAATGCTCTGTACACACACTGAAAATCGTGGCAGTGATTTCAAGATGTCATGCTGACACTGATGTTGCCATTTTAAATTCAATCAATTAATATTCTAAAGAGGCAAAAACATTGCGGTGGTAGGTATACCGCTGCTGCCCTCATGCAGCTAAACATTATAACAAGTGCTGGTACTAAGTGGTTTTCTGAGTCCCATAAAGGTTAGATCATATCTTTGAGGATTTCATGCATTTCTTCTTTTTTTTTTTTTTTCTGATTAGTTCATTTTTATTATTATTAGCTATGGTAAGGGAGTTTACCCAGAAGTGAATGAGAAAATGAAACTGAAAAGCAGTTAATTGGTACTTTAATTGCACTGATACACTCTTTGAAATTCCAGCAGCAAACCAAAGTTACAATATTTACAGGGAAAAGAGCAACAGAGATATTTCTTTGCTGGCTTTTAATTGGAATCCTAATGAAATCACCTTGTGAAGGTGTGGGATGCCTGAAGCATGTACGTGATGGTGAAGGAGGTGACTCTGTGCATTAGCATTCACAAAGAGTACAGCCTGTGACATGGTTTAGGCACAGTCTACTCAAAGCTTCCCAGCTGTGGGGAAAGCAAACTTTGCCACTTCAAGACCAGGAAGCTTTCCAGTATATCTTTCTAGGCTTTCTCAGCAGTGGGTGGGAAAAGAGAGACTCCTCCGAGAGGCAGCAATGGCTACAGGTAAGGACCCCTTTGAGATGGGATAGGGCTCTTTGGCTTTCATTCATGTGTTAACATGTAGGGAAACAGGAGCACCAAGTAGATGTGCACGGCTGATTTTCACATGGAAGGAAAAGCTGACACATAACATGACCTGTACTCAGCTCAGTACATAGGAGAGTTTTCCTGTGCTCTACAGCAATAACCTAGACCCAGATCAGGCTTCTCCTCCAAGTCACCTTCCTGTCACTTTCCATCAGTCAAAGGGAATAAGGGCCCAAAGAGATAACACTAAATCAGTGTGGCTTGGGTACTCCTCCAAGTGTAGAATAATAACCACACCATGTTACATTTCCTAAGGATAGATAAGTCTAGGGTATCTCCATATTCTTAGGCCACTGTAACTTTGGAAATGGCAGAAAAAGATTAGGCTTTTTTATATTTTTGCCAGTGGTTTCATGCAGGGGGATCTATCCTGAATCCTATGAAATCACTATTTCCATAACTGTGAATGTACCAATAAGAGTACTAGTGTACTTTCAAGAGTAAACCAGCATGACACTAATTTGTTAATGTTTGAAAAACTTGGCCTGGAATAAGGAATATTTGTGTCCCATGGGAGTCTGCCTCTAAGGGAACAGTGGTATTTTGGTCAGCATTCTCAGAGTTTTTGCAGCTACAATAAGCATGATGTTTTCAAAGATGTTGCCTGCCTAGCAGGCTTCATTAGAACTTAGCAGAAGATTTTGAGAAACATTTTGAGACATCAAATGAGAGACATTAAATAAGGTTCCACCTGAAAACTCCCATTTTATCTGATTTTAACTCTCTTCCAGCTAATCAGTGCACTTCTTGATCACAGAAATTTTCCATTCCAATAACAGGAAGAAGAAACTGACTTATCAGCCCAACTGAAGATGAACATGACCTCATTCATTCATCAGACAGAATCAGAGTCAAGACAACAGTGTCAGTAAATCCCATTTAATGAACTCTCACAAAAGCCCCTTTATTAATGTACCACTTTGAAATATAATTCACTACACATCAAAGGCTCAATAAGCCACCAGGGCAGAAAACATTTCTAAGAGAAACTTACGTTTTACCAAACCCACTAAAACAGTCCAAGGCAGCTAAGAACAGAGACAGTAGCTAGTCAAAAGATCATTTTATCCTCTGGTGTCTGGTGAAAGGCCTCTATTAAACACTACATTGGCAGGGGAATCCAAAATGTGAGACTACCCAGATATCTACTGCACTGCTAGACTAATAACATGAAATCTTAAGCAGGGCAAGAATTTTGTTTCATATAAAGGGTTAAATTCACTTTCAGAGGAAAGCACCAGTTTTTATATGAACACCTCAAGTCCTGTTTCTTATCCCCCATATCTTCTTTCCTTTGCAAAATGTATTTTTTAAAATGCAACTTTCAACCAAAGATGTATTTGCGTTTTAGCTCGCATGACAAACATGCCAGCACACATTTAAGGTGCCATCAGTTGCATTGTGCCTATACCTACTCTCTGAACTCAGTAGGAGGCTGGTGAGAGCAGAGTACGGAGTTGCTTGGCATCAGCAAGGATTGTAAAGGCTTTTGGAATTTATGGGAGCACAAAATGGCATGCCTATGTAAGATCTCATCCCAGTGTGAAGAGTAGGAGAAAGGAAACAGAGTAGGAAGATTTATATAAGCAAGTGACATTTTGTGGCTAATTTTACTCGAGATCATTCTCTTCCATTGTGGTCTTAACACATAGACAAGACAAAACTAGACTAGACTAGAATAGAAATTTCTTTTGGAAGGGACCCACAACAATCATCAAATCCAACTGCCTGCCTTAAAACCACTCTTCTCTCTCTTCCTCCATATATACATATGGGTCATTTATATAGTGTCTGCATTCTCCAAATAAACAAAAAAATGTACAAAATTTCAGACTAGAGAATTTAATTATAAATTTAATGGTACTAACTTTCAGACAGAGATGGATTATCCATTTCATCAGCTAAGTAACCTTTTGATGCACCTTTGATCTACTCATTTGCAAATATTCTTCCACATTAAACTTACAGCCTCTCTTTCATTTGGATAAATTCAATTGTAAAACTTCAGGGTATTTATTCATGAGTATTTTAGAAAATCTTGCTGAGAGTCAGTAAAGAAAACACAAAACCTTGTCTCTGAGAATAAAGTAGTATGTGTCTGGTTAGAGTATTCTGGATGTTCTACAACCAACATGATACTTTCTTTAGGGGGGGAAAAAAGACTAATTTTTGCTTGTTGGGACAGATCCAAAACACACCAAAGTAAGAGGTCCATTAACTTCACTGAGCTCTGGATGAAGCTTCCAGTCTAAGAAGAGGAATGCTGCTGTGCACTCCAACAGCAGCAGTAGCCCTGGCAGTTATCTTCACCCCTAAATATATCCAAAAAGCAATTTAACGCATCAGCAGCAGTTGCCTATTAATCGGGCTAGAAAAAAAGGTAGCCTGGGAGGGTGGATTTAAAAAGAGGAATGTGGCACTATTATGTATTGCTTGCAAAGTAAACAAGCAACATCAGTATAGTCATTTCCTAATTACGAGCTGTTTCATAAACTGTAAATGCTAACATGGGAGAGGTAAATCATAGCAATTTAATTAATAAAACACTTTAGACAATTAAATCCATATGTGCATGTCCCGGGGCACAACATCAATAATAGAAGCTTGCAGGCATATTTTGGAAATTTTATGCAATCATTTGCAGATCTTGTAGTCAATAATTGGTACAAACTGTTTTAACTCTTCCTTGCCCAATCTGGAAAATGGAAAGGAATTGCTAATTACTATTATTATTATTACTATTATTATTATTGTTAATTTCATTACTGTTATTTTGTTGTCTATTCTTCCATTCTATGTGTATATTTTAAAATTATTTCTATGCAGGCTACAAAATAAATCTGATGTCTTTCTTACATGTGTGTTAGCTTTCTACACAGTATATTAAATTAACTTCATCCTGGGAAAGTAATAAACTTGTTTTTCTGGTCCACAGAGCTAAACTAAAATTTGCACATACACTACAACTGGGCTCTGAAGTCTGAGTACAATTTCTGAACAATGGGACTTGAACTCTGGAGTTCAAGGATCTATCTGTGAGCAAAAGTATCTTTACAGATTTTGGAGACTCTAAGCACAGAGCTGAAAGGTGATCTGCAACTAAAAGCTGTTCAGAGAAGCTACCTCGTGTGCAATAAGGCAGACTCATGCACAGGCTGTTATCCTGATACTTCACAAACCAGGCTGATGGCAATCCAGAAAAGAAACTAAATTCCTGCATACCAAGAAAGTGCTGGGGTCTTCCAAGGCTCATTAAGCCTGGAGAAGGAAATAGCACGGATCCCATCCTCACACTGGCTCCCAGCTAATTTCCAGTGTCCATGTAAAGCTTTGTTCTTACAATTTCAGGCAATAATGAATCCAGCCCCGGCAACATCAAAGTGTGGTATGATCTTTGAATCACTATAACTGCATGTCCTCTGGGACAATGCAAATCACAAAGACTTTTAAAGCAATTAATGGATTCAGCCCCACTTACATCAAAGTTCCAGTTCTGATTTATGCACTGCCATGATAGCAGTGCCTCCTGGGGACAAGACAGTTCATAAAGTCCCAGAAGCAGCATATAAATGCTGGGGACATCTTCAGTTAAGGGGATCTCACAGTGCGTAGTCTTCCAGTAGAGATCAAACAGATGTTAAATCTCCAGGGAAAACAGCCAAGCCTTCTGAGAAACTCCACTTTGAGCCATACACATAGTTTAAGCCCCTGAAGCTTAACTGTCTACTCACTGTAAACCTGAAATGTCCACCCATTTCCCAAAAAGAGACAAAGAAGATATTGAATCCCAAAAACAGAAGATATGCCAAAGACTTAATGAAATCCACCAGGGGTTTCACCATGTTTCTTGCTGTTATATAAAAAACAATGGATGATGATTTCAAACTGTTGAACAGATAAGCAGAGAGACTAATTAGTTGGTAAAGTCTTTGCTCTTTACTTATAAAGATAGTATGAGAAAAAAATCCATTTTCTGAGAGCACACTACCAATTACCATGAACTCCATCTTCCCTTGAATTTTTGTTGTTTCAAGTTGTGTTAAGTATTGCTATAACCTTTCTCTCAGCAGAAAATCAAGAGATTAAACATATGTCCCTCTTCCTGATCTTTACAGATGATGTTTCCACTGCCTGTTTTTATATGCTGTATCAGAATTTCATACACTTCAATCTGCAGAGCATTTGAGGCTTTCTGAGAGAGTAAAGTAAATATGAATCACTGGTGCTGCTACTGACAATGATGCAAAAATGTTTGTCTCTTTGTAGGGAGAGAAAAAATCAGGAATCTTCTGGAAATGTGGATTAAAGAGCCTGAAAGGTTTAAAAATTTCAGTGTTCAATTGCAAATCATTGTAAGTTGAAGCTTAGTTTTTTCAAATTCCTTTTTAATTATTATTATTTAGTTATTTGGTAATTCAACAGAGCATACCACAGCAGTTCTATTTTAAACTGTGAGGCACTTGTGGCATGAAATTCTGACATAAGGGATGTTGGTTGTAACTATGTGGGCCATTATCAAGTAAATTGCCAATATATAATAATGACTATTTGCTTTTTGGTTTTATTTATAATTGTTTTTTTCTACCCTGTAGAACACAGTAAAACTCTTCTGGCTCATGCATGTTTTCACAGCGTGGAATGATATCAAAATGAATAATGTTGAGGTGGTTACTGGCAAAGCATTACAGAGAGTATGTTTGACATCATTTATATGTAAATCCTACTCCAGTTCATCAAGATGTTAGGCAATTTCAGAGCTATGCTGCACTGCCTTGCCACCCTCTCACAGGTTTCTTCTGTTACACCACTCTGATTCCTGATACGGGCTGGCCTCCTTCCTCGGATGAGTGAGCAAATGTCCCCACTACACCTCAAGTCCTATCACTCAGCTAGGCTGGTGCATGTTGCCTGTTGCTGCTGACTCCTGCTGCCCCAGCTCTAAGACTGTCTTGGCATCTGAGAATGATTTTCCCATCATTTTTTTTGTGACTCACTCTCCTTTACTGCAAAAAATCTTGACTGAAAGGGGAGAACAGGCATGCAGTGTTCTGAACTGGCACACCTGTTGGCTGTCTCCTTTCTCCAGTTTGGAGCTGTGAGAGAGCTGAGACCTCACCTTGTGGGTCTCCCTAGCTGTTAGCAGGCTAGGGGGGCTCTGCAGGGCTCCATCCTTGGCCCTGTGCTCTTCAATCTCTTCAAAAATAACTTAGATGCAGGACTTGAAGAAATACCAATTAAGTTTGTAGATAACGCTAAATTGGAGGAGCTGTCGACTTCCTTGAGGGCAGAGAGGTCCTGCAAAGACACCTTGACAAATTAGAGGACCAGACAATGATCAGCTGTAAGAAATTCCGTGAGAGGAGGTGATAGATTCTGCACCTGAGATGGGACAGCCCTGGATGTACAGACAGACTGGGGAATGAGAGGCTGGAGAGCAGCCCCATGGAAAGGTACCTGGGGGTCCTGGTCAGTGGCAAGCTGAACACGAGTCAGCAGTGCCCTGGCAGCCAGGAGGGCCAACCCTGTCCTGGGGGCAGCAGGCACAGCACGGCCAGGCAGGCAAGGGAGGGGATTGTCCTGATCTGCTCTGCGCTGAGGCAGCCTCGCCTCGAGTGCTGGGGGCAGTGTTGGGTGCTACTATATAGAAGGATATAGAGCTATTAGAGAGAGTCCAAAGGAGGGCTAAAAAGATGGTGAAGGATCTGGAGAGGAAGCCTTACAAGGAGCAACTGAGGTAATTTCAATTGGTTTCAATTTTTATTGAGTCTGAGGTGCAGCAGCAAACCATCCCATGTGATTTAAATTCATGATAGACAGACTGTGAAAAACACAGGCCTTACTGTGAGATGTGGCCTACAAAATGCTGCCACCACCAAGGTGGCACCTTTTGCTATGTGCCTAAAAAAAGGAGTGAAACTCCCAAACAGGGATTGTGTCGGTCTTTTTATACTGTATAAGCTTGCTTTCATAGCATCTAGAAAAGATATTCATAAAACAGTAGTTGCTACTGGCAGCCAGATATGCTCACCTGTAAAGAGTAAAAGCATCATAACCTAGGGTGAATCAGGGAGGAAGCACTGTGTGGGTTCGACAGCCTTCCCTCAGGTCCTGGGCAGCTGAAGGGAGGCCATTGCAAGGGAGGTGGCCAGAGGTTTCCTCAGGCTTGGAATATTGTCCTTCTAGACTGTATTACCTCCTGTTGTCACCAGATTGAGGTAGACTCTTACAGATGCTCCAGATACTGAGGATTTCTGTGGCCTCCGTCACAGAATGGGGACACCTATTGGTGGGATATAATCATCATCATCTTCATCATCACCATTATCATTGTAAAATATCGCTGTTATTATAGTAATAGTTATAATAATGACAATAGCAACCACAAAAAAAAGAAAAATAAATCGTCACTGATGCTTTAAGTTTTCTGGACAGACCACTGAGATTTAGAGAACACTGGAAGTATTTAGCCCATATGTTCAATTTTGAGGGACACATTTGTATACTAAAAGGAAGGAATCATACTGTCGTTACTAGAGAAGGAAAGTGGTGTGAATCCTAACAGCTCCCTGATATATCCAAAAGTGATTGCAGTCAAAAACAAAACATGGTCTATTTCTCAGTGTAATAATGGGGGGGAGGATTATTAAAAAATATCATTTCAATCCGTGAGAGCATTCTCACTGTCAAAATTTAATGCTTTTCCTCTCTTCACTTCATTTGGTAATAATAAAAATATTTTTTCAGGACATTGTGTGACATCATAGAACCCCATGGTAATAATTTTTGGTATTAATAGCTACATGGGTTTGGATATCTCCCCTGTAAATTATAATTTAATTTTCAGCTATTTAAAGGTCACTCTGAATAATATATATGCTGCTTAATAATCAGTTAAAATAAAGGCACCTTTCAGGAGTGTAGGCTAATAGGAGTATTGCATTTGCACAGGCCTTTGCTGTTTTCATTTGTTATATGATCAGTGAAGCAAGAGAGAAGTTCCCCTTATACGCCCGAGCCAGATCTTCAGTCTCTCTTTCTTCCTCTTTTTAATGGGAGGAACAAAAACCTTTTCGCAATCAGCAGTAATCTCTCCAAAGGTCTTTTAATTTAAAAAGTCATAAGTGTTAATTAGCTATTATTAAGTGCCCCCTGTATAAATTAACGTGATTGATGAAAAAATTAAGGGTAATGAAAAATGTAGCAATGCATGTATTTTTAAGAGACTATATTAAAGATGAAAGTCCCTAAAGACAGAAACTAAGGCCTGCTGCACCCGTGCCCTGCCTTTATTAGTATTAGTAATAAAAAAATATATAGATATATATCTCAGGAATGCACATGGATATGTTGGACATACTAGTTTTAATATACTTCTCACTTCACTGAGCTTTGAATACCTCTTTGTCACAAAGGCTTATTCCAGTGTGATATAATGTCCAAATTCTATTTGGTTTGTGGACCAAAATGAGCTCCTTTGAAATTGGAAACTGAGATCCAGAGTTAGAAGGAAAAGAAAACTGAAGTAACTGAATGACTGGTTTTCCCTTAATTTTGTATATACCACATTATATACAGTAGGGCATTACTGTATTTTACAAAACAAGTTCTTATTTTATCTGTTATCAGAATAAAAAAATAAAATAAAAAAAATCTCCACACAGCTGATTTTATTTTCTATTACAAACAGTTTACAACTGTGCTGGGTTCTGCCACCTGTTTGCCTACATGAACCTGATTGAGCCGTTGTTTGTTTTAACAGCATTTCACAAGAAACAGTCTAGATTAGGCTACAGTGACTACACATCAAGAAGTATTTTCCAGTGAAAAACATCTGAAGAAATTATATCAGATCTGGATATTTTATTTGCCCTCTTCTCAACTACCCAGAAAATATTACTTGCATCATTTAGTCACTAGTTTACTTGCATTTCTGGCCTTACATGAAATCATAACCATAATGGGACCTACACTATATTAATACCCATCAAGAAATAGTTCCCATCAAAAACTAGGCTGGCACTACAAAGAGAAGGACTAGGAGAAATTCATTACTAGCCTTCTTGCATGTTATGCGCTCAGAATCCCTCTCAAAGACATGGGGACTTAACCCTAGGCCACAGGACTCCGCTGAGGTGTGTGAGCAGTAAGAAGTTTCACAATCTGCAGCTGTGACAAGGCCTCATTTCCTATGACCGTGGCATGTGGTGTGGCTCTCACACCTGCATCACTCCTCTCTTGCTCCACCTCCTGTTGCCTGGTCAGCAGGCCAGGGGGCTGTGAACTTGCGGGTTGTGTGCTGGCTGGCCAGACCAGGGATTCTGCATGGCAAAATTGGTTTGTGTTTGCTGGCTCTGGGTAGCCTGCAAAGTGTCTAATCTTTCACAAGCATGTAGTCCCTAAAAATGGCTTCAGAAGGTTCATGAAGTCTCCTTCCCACAATCCAGCCCCCAGCAAATTATTATGTAGAACTAACATGGCAGTATCTGTCTATAATCCTACCTGATGACTCTGAAGCTGAACACGATTCGAGGTATTGGATGATCATGAACAGCACAAGGTTATAAGCCTGTATTATTTTGTTTTGTTTTCAGTCCTTAGCTTCTCCACCCTGGTTCTGCATCTTGTTAGCTAAATTAAATGGGATTTAAACTGCACTGTTCTACTGTGAACCCTGGAAGTCCAGAGTAGCTTGTATGGTTTAGAAACCAGCATAACTCAAAGTATTGGTATATGTGACATATGACATTAAACTTGTCCAACATCTTCCAGTATGAGATCGTATTTTTCATCTGCTCATCACCTTTCTTCATTTAATTAATTAAGTAATTTTAGTGAAATCATTTTTCAGGGCAGGAATCTGTGTCTCACTAATAGTTTTAAAGCAAAAAGAGAAAAATATTTTTGAGAGAAAATGTGGTTTTCTGGTTCTACTAAAAGAATCTTGCAGTTATTCATTGATTATATGCCCCACATTTTATGCTCTAGTGCAAAAGTTGCAAAGTGGGAAGAACATGCTAGATATATGCCTTTAGCACAAATTTGATCAAATCTCAAATCTCTATAAACCCTCTGTGAAGTCTGCTGTCAAGAGCTGGAAAGATTTTGACAGCTGAAGTCTCTGAAGAGCCTGACTGCGTTAAGCAGCCCCATGCAATGAGCAAGGTGCACGTGCACTGTTCCCACAGGGCTGGGCATTCTTTAGCCAAGAGCTCCAGGGGAGAAGAAAAAAAAAATAACATACCAGAAAAGGAGAAAAGACCAAAAGAACAGCTATATTAAGTCAGATCAAAAGATCATCTAAGCCAATACCTTTTTTCTGATAGTGATAAATAGTAGATGCATAAGAATAAAATAAGTATTAAACAATAGTAGCCTTGAATATACTTCAGTTTTCTGAAAATTTGCAGCTCTGGAACTTCTGGAGTCAGAGGTAGTTTCTGTTTATGCAATCATCATCAGATTTCTCCTTGATGAGCCTGTCCAGTCCTGACTCTGAGTGAACCTCAAGCTTCCACAGTACTGAAAGAATTGCTATGAAAAAACCTCTTTCTTTGGTTTTGAATTTGTTCCTCTTCCTTTAATATGCCGATAGCTGTTGCACTGGAAGATGAACAAACCTGTACAAACAGAAGTTCTGTACAAACAGAAGTTGATTCTAGTGAAAACCCAGAGATGAACATATGATGTTCCTCTAATGCATGATAATATACAGAAGTGGCATTTCAGTTGTAACTAATCTCTGCTTGTGAGATTAAAAATACTTAGAAAGAACCATAGAATAGACTAGAAAAGACCCATGTGGTAGAATGCTTTAACCCCAGCACAAAGCAGGTCCAACTAGGTGCTCAGAGACTTGGCTTGGCAAGTTTGGAATATCACCAAAGATGAAAAGTGTGCAGCCTCTCTGGTAACATGTTCCAATATTTGACTGTTCTCACTGTGAAAATTTGTTTCCTAGTATCTAAACAATTTTCTTATTGCAGCTTGGTCCCACTGCCCATCATCCTTTAAGTATGAACCATCCTTTCTTGAATGGTAGAAGACAGAAATAAAATCTCACCTCAAACTGCCTCTTTCCAAGTGAAATCACCTAGTGAACTTCTCAGCCACCCCTCATACATCTTGTTCTACCTCCAACCATCTCGTTGGCCCTGCACTGAACTCATGTCAGTATGACAATGTCCTTTTTATAGTGGAAAGACCAAAACTGAACACAGTGCTCAAGATGCAGTCTCACGAGTAATTACCGGGACATGTTCATTATTTTTACTTCCAAGTAGTGTCTCAGGGCCCCCAGACCCCTAGACAAAGGTTTTATATTTGTTGTTAGTGAACAGGCATGGAATAAGAGCACTGGGAAAGAGTTATTTGCTTATTGGAAGAAGTAACTGGAGGCCAGTTTCCAAGAACACAGCAGTCCCTGAGCCTCATCTGGTATGAACCATCACAGCTTCATTCCAGGTTATGGAAGCATGCAAATTTATATTAGCTGAGAAGGTGATGTGCTGCCCAAGCCATGGGAGCATTCTAAAGCCAGTCACAGAAACTCTATTTCTTTTTCTCAGTGACCCCATAACAGAGTAAATCCTTACTAATTGGCATTTAAATGTAGAAGAAAAATACTCTCTGAAGATCTAGTAGATCTGCTGACTTGGAGAAAAGTGCACCACACCAGCAGAAAGATTCCCAGTGATTTAAGTGGACTATATTTGACTTTTTTATGAAATGTACACTCAATTGTCTGGTACTATTATTCCTCACAATCTACAGCACAAGAAGTCACTTCGACACAGATCTTAGGCCACCTATCTGCACAGACTGTCAATTATTCAAGAGCAGAGTCCTTTTGAACTTTGTTTAATATGGAAAATAAATCGATCAAACCACAAGCCCAACATTTACAAACTAGAAAGCTGTTTTTTTTTTTTACAGAAGCCAGTAGAAATATCTATCCACTTCAGTAAAATCAAAGAATGCTTTTAATTGCACAATGCCTTACTTTGTGAAAAAGAATATCCTTTAATTGTGTTTGAACATGTACAAAAATCTGCACATTTTGTGCCTCTCTATACTATAAATCACTCCTCCATAATAATGCCTTCCTGTACAAATGCACTAATCAAATCTCTTCCCTATCACTGAAATTATTACATTTTAACAAGCACAGGATTTAATCATCAGTGCAGGCTTTTCACGCATTTGCTTCATTCAGGCCTTGACAGCAAACCTTTAGTCATGAGTTGTCCTTACAGTGGTGGTTTGATTACCATTTTGACTACTCATGTAAGTAATACTTTCCTGTGTCAGGCCTTTAATTAGCTGAATGCTTCCAGAGATATTTCTATAGACTGCATTTTCTCTGTGAACCATGGTATCCTTTCTCCCTCCCTCATGTTAATGACTTGGGCAGGTATGTATTTGCCTGATTTATCAATCACTTTCTCCTCACTTTCTACACATATAGTCTTTCTGATTGCTTCTCATGAATTTTAAGAAGCTCCTTTGATAGAAAAGACCTTGGCATCTGTATTGCATGTCATGTAGGATTTAATCTTTTGTGACTGAAATGCAGGGCCCTGCCCAGCTAAAACATTAGCCCACGTTGTTCTCAAACTTGCCAGCTGCTTTGCTTCTTTGTCTTTCTGATGCCCTCTCATGGCTTCTGCAGCTTGGAGGTCATCAGTGTATGTTCATGGGTCTCCAGCAGCAGCCAGGAGTGACTACAGATGTTGCTAAGGTGATTTCTTTAATTAGATAAGTAGCTGTTCATTGTCAGAATTGCTGCACCTGGGACTAATAATGACTTTCTGTAATATATTAATCTATTCCTGTTAGAGACTTGAGGTGAGAAAGGAGAAGGAACTTATAAAACTTGATGAACTGTCTAAATTGACTTGTTATTCAAAATGCTCCATTTTCTATATAAGTTGGTGGATAGTCAAAAGTTAAACTCATCTGCAATACTAGGGGTGTCCTGCAGCCAAATGTTTGTTTACAGTCCTTTTGTTCAGCATCATATATTCATGTAATATATCCTTACAAAACTTGTAAAATTCAAGATTTTACAAGTTGTGTCAGGATTAAAATTCCCACATCAGAGCCTGAAAAGTGTCGCCCTTTAGCTGCTTTTCTAGTAACTCAGACGAGTAACTCAATTCAGTGGACTTTGCAGGAAAGCAGCTGAGTGAGACACATGCAAATTAAATCCTGCTAACGCATTGTGGTAACAGTAATATCTATAGAAGGCTGAAATGGAAGCTGGGGAAGTAACTTGTAAGGCTCTGCTAGATTAGTCAGGCCTTACCTGTCATCATCTGGAATGCCAACAAAAAGAAAGAAAGTTTGACAAGGAAGTTCTCATTGTGCTCTGCTCCATTTCTCATTGACCCCCTGTGATACATCATGTTGTAACAAATTCTGACAAGTGATGAAGAATCTGAGTTCTCAAGTTCATCCAGGTATTATTCTCCCTTCTCCACCTTCAGAGAAAATTAATTTGTTTGCTTATAAAACATTTATTTTATATTCAAATGTTATTTGCAGTTTCAAATCTAAAACATTTGAACCCTATTTGGTTTGGAGGAAGGGGAAAGTGGATCCAGTTTAAACATGCAGATAATAATGCTGTGGGGTTTTCTCTATTGGATCAAGTTTCAAAAAGGACTGGTTTTCCACATCCTCAGAATTTTTTTTTCAGTGAACTTATGAACAAAAAGTCAGAAACTTAAACAAACAAAACACTTTGGGTCGCATAACTCAGATTTACTCATTTCTATAATGCCTGCCAAGATTCAGCTCCTACACAATTTCTGCAAGAGCCCATTAATAGCAAGGGGAATGCAGACTCTTTTTTTTCTGGCATGAAAAAGGCATAAGCAAACAAGGGAAAAGGGGATGGCAGATGAGGATTTTCAGAATTGTACCCAAACTGTACACAACACAAAGTATCTAAGTAATGAAATTAATTTTCCAATGCAACTATTTCTATTTTACTACTACCACTGTTCCTAGTAAGGATTTGAGGTCATCTCATGCAGACTGGTCAGTCCATACCCTCAGATCAGAAACAACTTCATCAGATTCCAAATTCACCCTTGGGTATTGCAGACCATATGGGAAACAAGATAATTGAATGTTCTGAGAACCCTAGAAGCTGATTCAAGAAACTGCCCTAGATAAGTGTGGTAGGTGAAACAAGGAGAGAATTTTAGCCTTAACTCTGAATATCCCGGCATCTGCCATTCATACAGACAATACTTCACTAGGCAACTGCAGCCTTGGGAATGCAGGGGGCAGTCTCCACAAATGTTATGAGTCCTGTGGTATTAAGAAATCTCCACTGGCTCAATGAATCAAGTTCTGTCACTTTATAAGCCTCCTCAGTAGCACTAGGGAGTTGTTCTACCTGTGTAACACCAGCAACTACAAGACAGCGAAAAATTCAATATTTTTCTCTTGTCATTATTCCTGTTTCACATGTGCATATCCTTCTACTACTAACTACAATTGTACCACCTTATGGCACGGATTTGCACACCTACACCACAAAACATATGAGTGGGATGTCTGCACCCAACAATAGAGGGGCCTTGGGCCTGTGACTTGCACTCTTGTCAAGTTCAATTTCAAACAGCTTCCAGAAGTTCTTGAGAGAGATATGTTTTCCCACTCTAGGTCTTCTTAAAAGGCACTGGAAAGCTCAGCTGTATGAGGGAAAAACATCACAACTGTCTTGATAAAGGAGGAAAAACAGAGCAAACCACACTGCCATTGAAAGCCCCTCCCTGTCAATAAAGCAGTTTTACAGCAAAACATTTAGTTTTATTTTGTTTTTCATTTATTGCTATAAAGTCCTAGCTGTCTTCAGGAAAAGAATGAATTTGACAGTTTCATGTTGACTCTTACATTTCCCATTACTGACTCTTTTCATCTCTGTCCTAGAGCAAAAATACATTTCCCTTTTTAAGCTTTTGATGATAAAAATCTCATCTGTAACCTCATAAATGATCCTTTATTATCTATATTAATAATGAATAAATGTCTGTTGAATACCCCTGATCCTTTGCATTAATAGTACCAGATGTATTATAGATAACCTTTTGATTTAACAGCACAAACTGTGAAACAATATTAAACCAGCAAAGGACTGATCTTACTGGAGTCACTAAGGTCAAAATTATAAACATTTCTTTCATTTCTATTTGTCAATGATTCCATTATGCAGAATCAGTCTCCATCATTTATTTTTGAGAGAGGTACCACACTAGCTGCAGTCCTGGAAATAGAGCTCATAAATAATATCTTGAATAATTTTTTTAAACATTTCCGTCTCTTCTACTTCTCCTTCCTCATGCCTCCTGATGATCTTAATTAATAGAGCATTACTACATGAGCAGATCCGCTTCCATTTACTGTACTATCATTTAAAAATATGTTGCTCGCCTCTTTTCCCATTAGCCCTGTCAGAATCAGGCACAAACTTCACTCAATCATTTTTCGAGAAGACACAGAGAGAACTGTAGTTATTCCTGAACAAAGGGATGAAGCTCCCATTAGTTTGGCACAACTGCATCCCATAAGTTTAACTGCTTTCGTCTTACATACCTGTTGTGATCATTCCTTTATGATCATTTTCAAGTGGGTTGCTGCTTTACACTGATGGCCATAACATCTGGAAAGCCATTTGCCTGTAACTCTGGATAACACTGTCCCTAAATATTCCCTTCCACCTGCTATCCTGTGACTCCTGTTGCAACTTCCAATGCCTCTAACAGAAGTGAAGTGCCTTTTTCAATATCAGGTAACAAAATAGTGTGTCTTTTTCTTCAGGAGAAGAAAAAGAAAGATTTCCACTGAAATCAAGAGGGAAATATCCTAGTATCGTGCTTATTCTAAATTGTAGCTTCTGAAATAAACTACTTTATGCTGCTGAGGCTAAAACACAGCAATTCTGCACACCCAGTTAGCTGTAGCAATAAATGTAGCTACACTGGTACCAGGCCAATTCAAAAAAGCCTGAAAAGTTCCTGTTGCCTATGATGGAGCACTTTATGTCTGGGATGGGTGCCCTAACAGCATCACCTGAAAAATGTTAGTTGAGATACATATTGGCAGATGGAGCTATTTAGTCTTAGTGCTGCCCAGCTTTTATTCTCAGCTCTGTGCTACCAAGTTTGCCTGAGAGCCATTTTTAGGAATACTTTTGTACCTCGATAGCTCAGACACAGTTTATCCCCAAATGCTTGTGGCTTTTTTAAAAGCATTTAAATAACATTCTGCTGCAATAAAATTGCTACCAGTACAATTCAATAACTACTAGTGTAATGCCTAAGCATAATTAGTAGTGCAGTGACCCCCAAGGTTCTGTTCAGGACCCTGCAGTGGCTGCAGTTACTGCCAATTTAAGTATCAAGAAAGTATTTCAAGACTTGGACATGCAAAATGTAAAATTATGCTTTGGAGTCAATATTAAAGTGAGTTGCAACAGTTCTCTTGGAATTTAAGGAAGAGAACTCAATAGGTTTGGATACAGCAAAAGTGTACCAAGTGTCAGTTATAAAGTATGATGATAAACACCACAGGAAAAACTTCAAAATTATTGAGTTGTACCATTGGTCAATGCTTTTAAGGCTTTGATTTTCAATTACGTATATTTTAATAAACACTTTCTGCAAGGACTATTCTCCAGTTCTATCACTGCTGGAATTACCCAGGCACAACAAAGGTTTTCAAAATGTTTTTATAGACATCTATGTAAGAAAGTAGCATGCTTCAGGCAGTTTAGCAATCTGTAGGCTGAAAAAAATCCTATTTATGTCATCTTATAGCTGAATTTCGATTTGCATGTCAGTTCAAACCACATTGGAAGCTGTGACTGAAAACCTGATACCATTGAAGTCAACAGCAGTTTTGCTGTGGCCTCACAAGCCAGCTGACAGCTTACCAGATTCAGCTATTCCAAAGAAAGTCAAAGGTGTCCTTTGACAAATAGCCAACCAAAAAAGAAAAAAAAAAAAAGATTAAACAATTTAAATAAAATTAAATTGCTGAGATAATAATAGCTAAAGCTGACATTAAAATTTATGGTGTTTGTTATCGCTTCAAAGGCAAAAATAAGTACCTCTCCTCTGCCAGTGCTGTAACATTATCATACATCAACTAATTCCATTTGATTCATGAGTTACATCCATAACGGTTACGGCCGTTAGGCAAGATCCGCTTTAAAGGCCTAATCCAACAAACACCTGCATACTTAATCACTTCAGTCACAAGCACAAGTGCTCCCTGTCTTGCAGACTCCTTTTCAATACTACATGCATGCATCTGTCAGGAGAGGCATGTAAGACATATCTGGCCAAGTTCCTGGCTAATCTGTTCTGGAAACTGGCAAGGCAATATCCTGATTCTGCATATCATCCCCTGACATCACAGGATGGGTTCTCTTTTGATTGTTTCAGAGAATGTCCAAGAGCAACAGAACTAGATGGACACATTGACAAATGCCAAAAGGAATCTGCCTGTGAAATCTTGGCTCAGCGGGGTCCAAGAGAAGTTTTGTTCTTGGCTTGGAGTGGACTGGGAGGGCTTCACTCTCTAACTTCAGCTATTGGTATTGGTTGTACATAATATATGCATCTGAGTAGTACCTACCTTAAACCTCCCTGTAATCTCAAACCGGTAAAGCAGATTTTCCAGACACAGAGGTAATTAGAAAAGAGTTCAAAATATATGTAATTTACTTGGGCTAAGCCCTGACAGGGGGATTTGTAACAAAATGCATATTTTTGCTACATTCTTTCTTAACTGCATAACAAAACACTGCAGACTTCATGGTTTGCTTTCTTGTTGAATGATAAATAGTGCCTCAAATTAAACATGATTGTTCTCTGTGAAACGAAACTACAGCTTCCTAAATGCAGTAATGGCATTTCCTTTCTGTGTTGCTTTTCTGTCCATTTCCTCTTGATGAAAGCCGCTGTCTTCATTGCCAGGTTTTAGTATTTCAGCCAGACTGATATCATCAAAGATATTTCATGCCTTGAACTTTTTCTTTGTCTCTACTTTTCTACATAGGATATACTCCCACATCTGATTCTTTGACTTTCTCTGTGGTTCTTTGCATCTCTCACTTTATTCTATTTCTCTAAATTAACATGTATTTCTATCTAATGACCCAGACATCTAGGTGGTTAGCATAGCTTCAAATCTTCTCCGCTTTTTTATTTGCTATATTTACACTGTTACAAATATTAGCAAATGCTGGTATTAGTCTCTCACTTCCTTTATGACTTTCCTCATGTTCATTAGCACCAGCTCTTCAAGGACTCTTGCTCAAATCATTTGGTGATATTCTCCAGATATTTCATTCTGTGACCCACAGCAGAATTGTTGCCGACAGTTGACAGAGTCCTCATCACACCCTGTGACTCTAGAAAAATCATAGTCTGAAAACTTATATCTTTCTTTCTTGTTCATGTACAACTCTGGATTCTGGTTTCAGTTAGAAGAGGAAACATGTTGTGAAAAATGTGTTTCTACTTCCAGAATATGATATACCCATGATATCTTAAAGTGACAATATTTTCTGCAGTTACAGCCTCGGTGTGAGATAACATAATAAAATAATAAAAATGGAATAGCAGCTGTTGAGAGAGGTAAAGTTCTAGCTCAGCTGCTCTGAATGTTGGACAAACTTTAATTCTTAGTGTGGAACCCAACAAAATAGTTTTGCAGGGGAGATACTCAAGAGATATTCAGCATGAATATAACCACTACTAAAAATCACAGACTTGGAGCTGATCTTTGAGAACAATAACTTTCCTCAATCAAAGATCTAAGCAGTTAGGTGCAGAATTCCCTGACTTATTTTCTATCCCTGAACTTCTTCCCCATGTTGCAACTCTGCAAATGAAGCTACAGCAAACTGGCCTTAATCCATCCTTCCTCTTTCCATCTTACCCATAAAAACAGGACTCTTTTGGTACTTAGAATCTTTTTCATCTTTGAACAGGTGAAGATTTCTGAACACGGAAAAATCAATCTGTAAAATCTAAATATGCTAGCCATCAGAATTTGATAGGTTTTTTTATTATTGTAAAACATTTTTTGAGGTTATATCTAAATTAAATTGCCCCAGCCTGTCCTCAGTGACACTGTATATTAGAATAAAATTCCATAATTGGCAATAAATAAATCAGAAAAGCAAGATTTTACTGTTCCTGATGTTTAATGCTGTCACACAAAGAGTAATAGTCAATGCTTTTACCAGAGTAAGTAGAAGCAAGATGACATTCTCTTTCGATTCTGGGACAATTTAAGACAGCATGCCATTAGTGGTGACTGATAACAAAGTGTTCTAGGCCCTTCTTCTTTTGAGGGAATCTAGTTCTTTTTTTTTTTTTTCCTTCATTGAACAAACACATTTTCTGTCCACACTCCAATAAACACAAGGGGTATCTTTTTTAGCCTCATTCACAGTCACCCTTTCTGGTTCTTCTGTCAGCCAGGAATATTATTTTAACCATCTTCAAAGAGGTTATCAGGGCAGAAGTAGTCAGGGGGAAAATGTGGGGGAGGGGGGAGAAGCAGTGAAATAAGTAACTGCAATAATTGTTCTTCGATGAAGAAAAAGGTAGAAGTAAAAATATCTAGCTTCATCAGGAATGCAGGCCCTGCCATCCCCAGATGTTACAGAAGCATTAGAATTTCTCCCTGCAAGAAAAATTGGATTAGTCACAATCTTGTCGACTAATGGGCACACTCTGTGATCTTTAGAGCTTCATTTACTGGGTTAATAGTGCTTTGCCTGAGTTCCTTTGCAATAGGGAAAAAAAAAAAAACCCTGTAAGAAGAAATATCCTGGGTGCAGTCCACAGCCACTGACACGAGTAATATCATATTCATCACAGACAGACCTCGTATCTCATTACTACTGAAGAGTTTGCCCCCAAGGCATTTGAGCTCAGTCAGGCCAGGCCCCTCATGTGGAACCGTTCAGGTATATTGTGAAATGATTTAATGTGATAATAATGTCCACTTTGTGAGATAGATTATGTTTTTTATAGTGGCTGATGGTTAATGAATGATACATTAGCAAACATCACTAAAACATTATTGAGAAAATGCAGATACGAGATAGTAACTCCCTCATTCCCTATCCCCACTCTCTCCTAGATGCATAAAAATGGAAAGCAGAACTTACAGAAAACAGAAAAGTTGGCATTATTGTGATGCTACCAGCTTGCATAGTCTCTCTTGTTTTCTTGTTCTCTAGAGAAGGGGCAAAAGAGATATTTTAAAATGTTGTAAACACAAACTGAAATAGCTCTTCTTAAATCAAATGAGAATCAATGAAAGTGCAAACCTGAAAAATACATTATATGTTGACCTAGTTTATTAGATGAAACCGTTTACCCTGATTTGATTTATCTGGCAATACACTGCTCAGCTGTGAAATGAGATAAGCAGAGCCTATTCACCTTATTTACAATATTATAGTGACTCCCTAGCACCACTATGGTTAAGGATCTGCCAGCAATTCCATTGCAAACACTATTTTTTTAGGGTTTGTAATGTGGCTGCAGACTCATGCTTAGTTTGAACATGGCAATCCAAACCCAATAGATTAAATTAAAACCTCCTATTGAGTTCCATGGATTTTGGATTTATGAAGCACAATATTAAAAATGTGAATAATGCTAGGTAATTTTCTACATTTTTAGTTATTATTGTTGTGCCTTGAGAACTACCAGGAGGGTCATATCCCCTGACAGAGCAACTTTACTGAGGTCAACAGAGTGACAATGATTTACACCACTTGAAAAGCTGCCCCTTCTGTCAGGGTTATACTTTAAAAAGGTGAATTACACCAAGCATCCTTTTCCTCTTTTTGTATTACTTTGACTTCCCGTGTTCTTTGACTTACTTATATTTCTTAAACCTCTTTGTCTCCTTAACAAGGGAGGAATCTGTCCCACACCCTTTCAATGGGAGTTAAAGCGCTTCTGAATTCAGAGTCTAGAATTGCTGTGTTTTTCCATAAACCCTCTGAAACAGCTGCTGACCTTGAGTTTTCTCTGTAAAATATAAAGATATTTTCTGTTCCAGGCCTTTTTTCTCTTTTTTTCTGTTTTAAAACTGAAGCCTCCAAAGATATGCTGTTCTGGTTTTCTTCATTTGAATTTGTGAATGTCTTAAAAGAATTGAGAAGAAAAAAAAGTGGGGAAGGCTATGGAGGGACTGTCTCCTGAGGTCAAACAGTACCTGATGAACACAATTAACAGACACAAAAGGGATTTTATCCTTTTCACAGACAGTGTAGATGAACACTTACTAGCAGCATTGCCCAGCAATAACCAATTAGACAAAGCAAAGGAATTTGCTGCTCTGGATTCATTTGATCTGCACCTGTGTGATTGAAGAGGTTGGATCACACCAGTTAGGATACTGCCTCCTTATTTTGTAAAACAAATCAAAGTGCATACTAAAAAATCAGTATAGTTTTTAACAGTGATCCTTCTACCTCATGGGTTTTGGTGAGAAATTTGAGAGGGAAAAATAAAACCCAGAAATCTGAATAAACTAAGACTGTAATAAAGGGACAGGTAGTCCATTCGTTTCCTCACAGCCACACTCACAAATTTTTCTCAGGTTCACAAGGAAATGTATAACAGCAGGCCTGTGTGGCTTTGATGGTGGGAGCTGTGATGAGGTGGTAGAAAGAAGCTCCCCTCATCAGGGGGCTGCAGCCTGCCCAGGTGCCCATACCTATTTGTGAGGGGCACAGCATGGTGGTGGCTCCGAGGAAGAGCCCTAAGCCAGCCCAAATCCTGGCTGCTGCCATGAATCTCGTCAGTACCAGTGGTGCAGGCCTGCAGGGGAACCCACAGCAGCTGGGCAGTAAGGGCAGGGCCAGAGGTGAAAGTGTCTGGGGCCTTAAACCCACCTTGATAAGTCGTTTCTTAGCAAGAAAAGACAAAAAACAATTGTGGCAGGAGGGTTGTACAGTGCTGTGGTTCTCTGCTTTAGGCACCAGGGCAGGCAGGACTCGATCTCCATCACAGCCCCCTTAGAACTGTGGTGGCACCGCCTGGTCGGCCCAGGCACACTGTGCAGGGTGATGCCATGGGTGCTGAGGCTGCCCTGGGGAAATAAACCTGCGAGAGGAAATATCCCAGGGGCAGTCACGTCTCCCTGAGCCACACTCCTGCTCCCGCAGGTGCTCGAGGGAGAGATGTGTGAAAAACAACGATCACATGTTAAAAAATTTAGAAGTTTAATAAAATAATTATAGAAATAATAATAAAGATAAAACAATAGAAATTGTGGACAATCAGAGTTAGGATAATAAAAAGGCAATAAAAACAAAAATTACAGACGTCTGGGTGTCCTAAATTCTAATCAGCTAGGCACACACTTGAAGACAAAGGATGGCCCTTAAAAGTAATAGCCTGTTGAATATTCATAGAGTTCCTATGTGACACATGACTTCTTTGCCAGCCTGAGTTTTTATCTGGTTTTTGTCAACTTCTTCATGGCTCCACTAAGTCTGGAAGAAGGTGCCATAGTGTTTGTTTTTGCTTGATAAGGAAGTAGTAACTCTTGCTGTTATCTCTTGTGCAGGGAATCATTCATGCTTTATGCTGGTTAGAAAAAAAGTATCACATAGCTTCTAGTTTAACATTCTACTATAGCCTAAATTACACTGATTCATACAACATTACAAAAAAATATTAATACAACATTACTTTCAAAGATAACACATATAGTATTCATTTTAATATTTGTGAAAAGCCAGTCATATCATATGCATTTTTCATGGGTGGCTCCGAGGGGGCTGTGAGGAGTGTGGCAGCCCCCGTGGGTGAGTGTCCATCTTGGGAGTGTCTCTTGGAGTCACAGTGGGGCACAGCCCCAGGCCTGGGGCTCAGTGAGGCACACAAGTATTGAGCCTTTTCTCCCCTCCAAGGGGTATTTGGATTTAGGCTCCAAGATTAGATAGTTTAAGGGCAAAGGGCAGAGTTTCTTTTTTAAAGTAGGTTCTGGCCGGCATCAAGTAGATCTTAAAGGGCATGGCCTGCACTGAGATGTACCTTGATGTCCTCAGTGGGACCTGCCTTGGTGGGAACTGTGACAGGAATCAGCCCCAGCTCTGGTCATTGTCATTGTAGGACACGAAAAAATTAATGACTCCAAATACTTTTTCAGAAGGCTTAAGCTTTATTGTCTACTTTTTACTACCTTTTATAAGATGTTCCAATACAGACTAAACATGATTGGTGAATAGAAACGACACCTCTCTAATCCCATTGGTTAAACTAGAGAAACAGAACTAGAAAGATAAACATCACGTGGAAAAAAAATGTTTTGAGAACAAATCAGTTGTTTATCAATATTGTTTTGAGGAGAAGCTTTTTCAAGATATCTTTCCCTTGGGAAAAAGTTAGCAACTGCTAGCAGGCTAGAATCTCTCAGACTCAGAAATATCAGGCCCACAGGTCATGATCTGCAATCAGCCATCAAGCTACGTTTTTCTCATGTTGGTAAGGTTTTTACTTTGCTTGCTTGCCTAATCAACAGCTTAGTAGGATTTCTTTCTAGGTTGTCTACATTTGTAGTGTTCTGAAATTTAATGTGTGGATTATCTGTGCTATTTAAATGTTATCTTATTCTATGTTATCTTATTTTGATGGACATAGACTGTTAACAAGTTAAGAAAAACAAAATGACTTGCCCTTCTTGCATTTTTTCAGAGGTATGGAATTCACATAAAACAGGGGGTTTAGGATTATATGTTTGTACATTTGGAAAAGATGTCATATCAAAACTCATAAATGTGTGGGTCTTTCCACCATGACAGGCAGCTCAAACTCTTCAAAGGAAGGCAATGATGACTTGAAAAATAATCAGAATATCTGGAAATAAGGCAGAATATATCTGAGATTAATCTTTTGAAATTATAGATAGCCAGAAAATATGGGAAATTCATGATTTATTCTCCCACTGTATGGCATTACTAAAAGCAAGGATTAATTGTCTTTTTTCATTTCTGGAGACATCATGGGGTGAGCTTTGAAAAGAGACAAGGATCTTTATTAGTGACAGGACATAGCAGGCAGATAGTAGAGGCCAGAAACTCATGAAGAGAAACTGTCTTTAACTATCAATTTTATAATGATGACATTGCTCCTTGTCAAATACTGGCACTGATTTTTGTCAACCTGCTCACTGACTCTGCATATCACTGATTATTTGAAGTGAGCATTTCCTTATTTTTAGGTAGAGTTGCAGATTTTTTTCTAGTTAATTATGTAGGAAACTATTTTTTAAGTTGTGTAATAATATTTGCTTTATTCTTCAATTGAAGCTATATGATAAATGAATTCTATACCTACATATTGAGTCTAAATATTTTCATAAACATCCCAGAATATTTCTAGCATTTGCTTTTCTGTGATTGTTATTCTGGCAAATACTTTTTGTGAACCTTGAGTATTCTTTTCGTTTATTTCCCCAAAGATATTGATATGCAGAGAAGTGGAGACCAACTGGGGCCACCAATAGAAATAGTAGCATGTTTAAAACCAGTCTGAGCACTTAAAGAACTTCTCTCAGTGCAAGAAGTTGGAGTTCGCTTGGAAATCTCAGTGCTATGCCTGTTTGCTGTAATATCTGGAAGTCCTACTCATGGATTAATACCATACTGTATTAGAGACTAAACACACATGGAACAGAAAAGCCCCTGTGTAAAATGAATACAAAGCAGAAAGTAAAACTGGGAAATAGGCAGATTAAGGAGCACAAGAAATACTGGATGTGATAATAGGTTTCATCTGAGGAATATTTCTTTTTATTCATCGTATGTGCATGAGAATGGCATTCTGATATCTAGAAATTCAGGGTCAGTCAACAGGAAGCAGCAAAATAAGTCTGCACATTTCACAACCAGGAGGAAGTTTCAGGATAAATTTGCAACTAGAGACACATGATGTTTGCATTATACAGAGGCTGTGTGAAGGGATTTCGTTTGCCCAGTTTTCAAATTTTATGGTTACATAATCAATCCTTAGAAATCATCTGCCTATTTAGAATAAACAAGGAGAAATGCGAGAATGTTTTATTCTCTGGTTTCTAAGCAATGATCAGAGCAGGTCAGTGAAACATTATCCCTTTGATAAAGTTATAGAAGTTCAGGTTCTTTTCCTGTCTTTTCTTTGTTTGTTTGCCCATTTCAGTTGTCTCCAGGTGTTTGGTGTTATCCCGTGCTTTTCAAGACAACAGGAAGGGGAGGATGCTTCTAAATAATATGTTGCCTTCACTTCATAAAGCTTGTTTTGTCTGGCAAATGAATTATGTAAACCTTCCCCACCCGAAACTGTTTCAAGTCAATTAATTGTTGTAATTACTTAAGATTTCTTTTTAATGAATATGACTCTCAGGGGATTTGATGATATCCTGTCATCTGTAGGCCTGATAAATGAAATGTGATTTGTGGCTTGCTGCAAACTGAACTCTTGTACTTGAACAATACTTCTCTTTCGTATGTGCTCATTAAACGGAAGGAATGCCCTTGATGGAATTAGGAACATTTGCTCTAGTTGGTCCCTAGTAAGAATGGATAGTATAGGCAGATTTTGCAATGTACCCCTTTTGTTCTCTCTTCCTTTAAATGCAGGTCTTGTTAACACGTAGCCAATTACTCAGACCAAACACATGACCCCAGTGAGGTCACCCATTGTAACTGAGAGTAGTTTGGCTGTTCCATCTCTCATCTCCGTCAGGTGCGCTGAAATGGGAAAGATTAGCAGTCAGTCAGTGCTGAAGAAGACCAATGCAGTATGATGGGGTTTTGTCCCATCTTTTGTACAGCCTTCTTCATGCCCACCAACACTTTGTAATCAGAAGAGCCAAATGTGACTAGCAAAGCACCTTCCCTTTGTTTTTATGCAACACTAGTTTCCAATGTGCACTGCCTAGTTTCCTGCCTCTCAAGAAAATCAGACCTACCCAGTGCTGCAGATAAAGACAATTAATCCAAAGCAGCATGACAAGGAAGCATGAAGTCTGGCACTGGTCTCCTATAAACAGTGAGACTGCTTATATATCAGTTTCAGCTAACCTATATTCAATAGGGAAGGTGCATTGCTAGTCAAATTTGGCTGTTCTGATTGCAGTGCTAGGGAAGTACAAAGCAGGTGGGTTTTCCTGATTGAATTTCCATTGGTGAAACTTCTTTTATCTCAAGACCTTTCCTGAATATCATGTGAATACCTTACACATCTTAAAAGTCATACCAAAACATAGTGTCTTTGTCATAGTTTGGCATGAAGGACAATGAATTATTGTGTATTAGAAGCAAGGATCATTTTGACATTTTTGCAGTCAGGCAAGGGTGCCTCAGACATGTGTAGTTGTCTAAATGTGGCAACCATGTGTAGTGTAAGTACACAAAAGAGACAGCATCCCTGATAATAGAAGAAAATTAACAAACAGAAGAACCTGGAATGAACTCCATATATTAGTTACTTAGGAAAAACAAGTGGACATGAAGGATAGGAAGGTAAAAAATGTGAGGAAAGAGTGACAAGGAAGCACTGGACCAGTGTCTGGGACAAAGATGCCATGAAAGAGACAAAAACATGGAATTTTCACAGAAAGGGATTATGCATTTTGTGGTTCAAAATCCAGGAATGATTGCAGCAGTTGGAACAAAATGACATCATCAGGTTCTAAATCTTTCATAGACTCTTAACCCCTCTTCTTTGTGCTGGCATAACAGAGACTGTTCCACTCTTCCCCTTCCTCCCCATTCTGCCCTTTCTCTCTCTGGGTTAACAGGAGCTATAGGCAAGGATACTGGAGTACAGTAAAGTGCAAGGAACTGGTTTTCCTGGCTTGATGGGCCCAGCTGAAAGAGCACTATCTGGGTGTATTGTGAAACTGATTGTCTTTGGCGCAGTAATTGGATGGAAGACATTCAGATCACCTTTGATTAGATGAACTTTTGAAACTACTGAGATTTATCAGTGCACAGATCTTATTCTCAGAGGACTGAAGAGAAAGTGTCCCATTAACTTAATGAATCAGGCCGCCAGAGAACAACTGCTCTTGAAGTCAGAATGAGAGATTTCCCATCAGTGGCACAAAATCTGCCAATAAAGGCAACAGAATTTCTCAAGTGAAATGAGATTAGAATATGTCTCCCCTGATTTTCAGTAGTTAAATGATTGACTATCCTGTAATAGGCTAATTATTAGATTTCCCTTCAATTTTTGTGTTACATGAAGGACTGAAACCTTTCTTTCCCTACCTAGATTGTGTGGCAGCTGTGGCAGTGTTTCATCAATGCCGTTGCAAAGTCTTGACCTTTGAAAGGTGGCATGGTGCATTCATCTTTCCCAACCTCATCTGCCTTCAGCAAGGTGTCACTGTCTGTGGAACTTCTGGCAATTTGACAAAGGCATCTTCCCACATGTCAGTTCTTGTTATCCACTCTGTCTTCTTCACATATGACACACATGTCCGCTCTCATTTTTCCAATGCTTGCTTTGTTTGTCCCTTCACAGGTGGGAAATTCCACATTCTCTTTTTTGAACAATTTCCAGGATGGTTCCTATTTCCCTGCAATACCTTTCTGGCCTTACTTGACAACTTAAAAAATCCTTTTTGTTACTGGTGGTTTGTGGTTCTTCACAAAGTCTAACAGCTTTTTAGAGTCTCCCTTAGTTAGCTGTAGTATTTCCATGCCCTTTTTACTAATTATATTCCTCCAGTTCCCATAAAGAAGTTGTTGCAAGTGTTTTTGACATAATATGTATGGAAGTTGCTCACCTCAGAATGCTTGTTTAGCAACAGCAACGAATACTTTTATAACCACTTTATTCACTTTTAAAACATTCCATGAACTGCTTGTTTCATCATTAAAAAATGGGGTTATTCTGAACAATTAACATCCTAATTTTACAGATAGCAAAACTAACACCAACTTCCCACACACTCCTGCTTAGACTGCAGGATTCCAAGTAGTATTATTTGTGATGGGGAATGGACAAAAAGGCTATTCAAATCACTGATCACCACCTTTCCTCTCATCTGGAAGTGAAACAGCAGGAAACAGAGATTATGAAAACATACTCTTGCCAGTCTGTTGTTTATAAATGCAGGGAGCATCTGGCTGTGCCTCTCATAGCTGCTCAATGGTCTTTGAAGTTGGTGATTCTAGGGAAGACAGCCAAAACTTACAAGGAATACCTGTTGCCTTCCAGGTGGTCATGAAGGTTGAAATAACCCCTGTTCCTGGCCCTGTTACTCACATGCTTGGACACCTGCATTTAAGAATTCAATAAGAGCTGAGGCAATGTGCAGCTAGTGTTCAAATGGCATAGGATGGCTGCACATACTTAATTACTTATCTGAGTGATGAAATTAAGAGAAATATGGTCCTTTAAATAACTCCTAAGCCCTATTTCTCCTTCCGTATGTGACTTTTTACAGTTCTTTACTCTTTATAATACAGCTTACATTAATTTTATATCAAAATGACATCACAAATTAGAGGTAGATAATAAAGGCATCCAATTGCTGAGGTGTCCTCCTGTATAAGACTAAACTACCTTGAACCATATACTAATAAAATTGTCTTTTCTAGACAGTTTGGGATTTTTATTACACTCTTTTATATTTTTAGTCATTTTTATATTGTTTATACACCTGGCCCACTTGAGAAGCTGCTAGCACAAAGCAGTATGAATAGTCATGTTTATCTCATCTTTCAGAGTTCTACTTTTAATGTAGTGCACTGAGATTGCTCAGTCAATGACCTCTGTCAAATCAAAGCCATTACCTTGTTTTCACATAAATTTTACAGGGAGAGTACGTGTTCTTAAAGTCAGAAATGTTGTTTCAGCAACTGGCTAAATGACAAACAAGTGATAGATGAAATTATAGTGTTAATTTATATCACAATGTTCCTGCAGTTTTTACGCAAAATGAAGTTGCCAAACAAACAAATCTGTCTTACCCAATTCAAACATGATTCAAATGAAAGATTCAAAAGAATGCACAATCTAAACTTAGAAGAAAGTTAACTGACATTATCAAATAAGATGTATTAGAAGTCTTTAAAATGCTCTTCTCCATATCAGGCAGTTTCCAGTAACAAAATAAAAGATGTAATATTTTATTATTGTGGATAGAATGCATGCTTTCAGAAATTGCCTATAGGCACACACTTTTATGCTACACAGTAAACACTTTAAACTGTGTGTCTCAATAATAAAAACATTAAGAACCACACATTTACATCTGATAAGCTCTTCCCTGTTATTTATGTGAGTGAAATAACAATGTCGACATCAGAGATGTGATGTGGACATTAATTAATTGATGTTTTATCAAGTTTTCACAGTTCAAAAATGCAAAGCATTTATGTTGTATGTGTCTGCATGTATATATTACATATACATGCAAATCATTCTGTGAATGCATTATGCTTGCTGTTCTAAATCTTTCTTCAGTTTTTGCTCCCTGCATCAAAATCCTGTTTTAAAAATCATTGGTACTGTAAGTGTGAAATACAGTCAGCTATTTGAATGTCTATAAATCAGCCATCTGTGATACATACTGTAACAACAAAAAAAGGAACGAAGTTTGCCAGTAAATGCTACTCTGATAAATCTAATTTAAGTATAAAGTATTGCTAAGGGTGTATTATAACATGTTTCAAGACTCTAAACAAGCAAATAAGTTATTTCTATCTTTACTAATTGCACTGCATGTGGTGACTTAGAGTAGTTTGAACTTAGATTTTTACTTCAATGATTATTGGTTACTTCAATGGTTATTTTACTGGTTATTATTATATCTCAAGGAAGTTCATTCTGTGTTTTTGGGGATCCTAATTGCATTGTGCACTGCTGTCATCAAGAAACCAAAAAAGCCATGCAAACTGATATATTTTAGACAGCCAGAGCACTTTAGGGGACAAAGGACTATGTGTTCTCTTAGCCAGTGTTGCAACCTTCGCACCAGTTTATCTGGAAATATGTTTTAAGGAAAAGCACGACAGATCTTTAGGAGCATGTGTGCTTCAAAACTGGTTTTTGCTTGCTATTTGGAGGTGGGGTTTTGTTTGTTTGCTTGTTTTTGAGGTTTGGTTGGTTGGTTGGTTGGTTGTTGTTTGTTTGTGGGGTTTTTTGTGGCTTTTTTGTTGTTTTGTTGCTGTTGTTGTTTTGGGGATTTTTTAGAGTATCTTTGTCCTTTGCAAAATCTCAGGATTTTTTGAGGACAGCCAAGTACAAGTTTTGTGATTATTAAATATACCACCCTAATAACCTCCACACTCTGGAAGTTAGATCAATAAAGACACACTTCCATAATGACCCACCCAACTCACTGCACTGAGGGCAGCTGTTCAGATGATGTGACAGTAAGTCGGAAGAGAGTCAATGGCAATGGAGAAATAACGTCAGGCATGGCCATAAAAGTACATGCTAAGCAAGTGTAGAGCCAGGATGGACTCTAAGGCACCCATAATCCCCCCATGCACACACACAGCGCATCCCCCAGTTTGGACACCATGAAGCAGGAGGGAAGTAGGACACTGCAATGCAGCATTCTACACACCTTCATGCCCAAAGGTTCTCCCAAAATATAAGAATGGCACTGTCACGGTGCCTGTCCTAGTACAGAGGATGTGTGCAGCAGATGCAAAATAGAGCACCTGCATGAGCTTTACTTAGTGAAATACAGTCCCCAAGTGTGCAGAAAGGACATGATGAGAGATCCCCCCATAAACAAGGTAAAAGGATGTTGAATACTACTATGGCTTTCTATGAATAAATCTCCCAGTATATCTACATACAGCAGTTTACAATTCATGTCTGGATTTTCCTACACTCCGAGTTTTTACTCCAATTTATTTTGAGTATGGGCACAGCAACTGCACAACTTCAGGCAGTTGAGCATGTAGATATGCTTTTAGCTAGCTGAAATTAGAGCACACTTTCCTCTTAAGTTTTGGGGTTTGTATGGGGTTTTTTGCTAAATGCAATTTCTTCAGGAATTTCTTTTTATTGACTTCATTTTGTAATGAAGCTTACTTTTATATGCACACAGATGAAAAGTAAGAAACACAAAGCCAATTAGAGGAAAACTAAATAAAATGATGCCACATAGTTTCAAATACAATGAAGAAAAAATGTTTCCCTTGGTTTTGTTTTCAATCAATCTGAGTACATTGTCTCTGTATAGTATTTTCTCACCTACACTTCAACCATTTCCAAAGGTAGAAGGAGGAAGTAGGACACACAAAAGAAAAGCATTTTATGCCACTGGTCTTCTTCTTAAACTTGATAAATGTTTTAAAGGACAGTGTTACTAAACTACTGTGGAATCTTCCTTAGCCTAGTTAGATTGGCTAAAGAACGGATTTCTTACTTATTTAAAGTGTCTATTATTGTTTTATGATCTGCAACAGTACATCATAGATCATAATCAGATGTATAATAAATAAAAATTACCAGTGGGGTTGCATAAAAAGATGCGCTTACCCTGATTTAAAGCCCAGGTAGTGTTTACCCAGGGAAAGACGAATGTTCAGGAAGGGAAGCTAGAATGTATTTGTGCCTTTCAAAATAAGTCATCCAGAAGAATCTCAGTATCGATGAAATATTTGTATGGGGAAATCATGATTGAAACTGCACAGACCAAAAAAAGTTAATTTTAGTCAGTCTAATTTTGTAAAGGGCTAATTCCAGAAGGCTGGCGAGGAACAAGGATACATGATAATAACACTGCCAGCAGTGTTGGAAGAAGGCTCCAAAAATAATTAAAATATCCTAAAAATAATGCAGCTTAAAATAATAATAATTAATTTTTAGGTACTTTTTATTAAATTTTTAGGTTACAAGCCTGTAGGAATTTAATTCATGTTTTCATGTGGTTCTTTGCGTCTGCAAAGAAGTTTTAAGAAAAACTAGTGAATGGAAGCTCAGCTTTTTATTAAGTTTAGGTGACTGTCGGAGTCTGCTCAAGAAGGCTACTTAATATCATGGTAAAATAAGTACTTGGCAAGATTGTATATTCACACACATTTATAAAACACATATGACACACAAACATGCTAACCTCTATCTTTATATGGAAAAAAAGAAAACCAAGGGGCTTTTCAGAAATCTGTAATTTTTCTTCATGTAGTAAATTTTCTACCAGGCTTTGGCAGGTAGTAAATCTTCAAATAAGAAATAAATATTTCCTATTTTGCTATGGTCTTTGTATGGAATACATATATAAGAAGCAGAAAGGTAACCTTTTAACTCTACTGTATTAAACCCCATAATAGAAAAATATAAAACAGAGATGGAGAGAAAGCTGGAGAGATGAAATACGCTCCTTTAAGAATTCCTGTGTGCACCTGAGTTCTTTTTCATCACCATAAACTCTCTGCTAGGTGTGAAACCATAAACATATGAAAGCCTGTCATGCAGGTGTATTTCGTATACCTGCCACACTGTGAACTCACCATGTCTCAGGCCCTGAGGAGAAGTTCTCTTTCCTTGCAGCAAGATTATGTTTTTAAAATCTGACTTTTAAACCTCTTACTGAATTTTTTAATGGATTAAATTCATCATGTCACCAGCTGCTGTGCAGCTAATAGAGCCATAAAACACTGTATTAAAGGATTACCCATGCAAAATTTCCTTTTGTGCTTATGTGAATTTTAATACTTTTAACATTTAGTTGAGATGGGAATGTCCAAGAACAGCTTGTTCAATAGGTTGTTCTATAAAATTAAGTTCCTCAGCTCATCACAAATGCCAGGACTCCATTAAGTTGAAATTTTACAGAGAGGCTACGATGATTCACTGTATATAGCATTCACAGGGAGAAAGGCAACATCTGCTTCTCCATTAATGCTATAAAACAAGGAAGTAAAACACACATGAGCACTGTAAGTGCAGGGAAACTGGGGTGAGCAGCTGAGAATCCTCACTCCAAATTAGTTGGAGGTCAGTTTATGCCACACTGTACATGGGGTAAGAACTGAGGGAATATGAAATCCCACTCTCTGAAGCAGGGTGACAACAGTAGGCCTTGTGTTTAGTCTCACATTACTGCAAAGTCAGGGGGAATTTCATGAAAGAACATTACTTAACTTGGATAGGAGGTGTGGGGAAGAGAAGGGATAGTCGTGCTTTCAGAACAGGGAGTGAGACCTTTCATTTTATTCTTATCTATAAACAGTAATTAAACAGGTAACATTTATGTACCTGAAATCATGAAGTGACTGCAAATAAGATGTAAAAGGTTACAGTTTGAATTTCTTTCATCTGACAGCAGCAAAATGATCTTCTGGAGGATTCCTCTCTGCAGTAGCTATAGGATTAAGAGCAGGATGCCTTTCTGGCTTTTAACTCCTATTTTGTGCAGAATAGGATAGGTTAATGGGATGCTATTAGGCATTAGAAAGATCCTCACTAAGCTTCTTCCACACTATCTTACCCATAAAAAGGATCACTCACAGAAACCAGCATCGCTAACTAGATGCAACCCTTGATTACTGTGAGAATGAATACACAATTAAGTACTTAGACCTTGCTCAGACTGGTTTTTTTCCTGCCCTACACAAAAGGATAAGCTTGAAAGAAGGGCAAAAAGCAGGAAAAAAAAAATGGGACACCCAGTCCATCAACAACTGCACTGAGCATCAATCTTGACAGTGCAGGATTTGAGCAAAGAAAACTGTCAAAAATATGGACGACTAAGTTTTCTTGTGACCCTAATACCATTTGGACAAAAATAATGATCAGTAATGCAGACAAATAATTTTTTGTGTTTTCAAAGCATCATGTGAAAATCGTTTTCTCCTCATGGCAGTTTGCCTGGATCCTGCTCATCCCAGCACCAGCTACTGCATGATGCCACACACTTTACCCTACTGGCTGCATCTGATTGTGCAGAGTGTGCTTCCAAATTCCTGGGGCCTCAAGATTGCTTTTTCCATACCACTCTGTGCATGTGGGAAAGGAGGAGGAACCTGCTCACACTAACCCAGACAGCATGCACCCTGGAAGAGAGGAAGGTGGCTGCCTTTGTCACACACTGATCCAAAAGTGACCACAACAACTGCCAGCAACCTCCTCCGTAGAAGCCTGTGTAGGGGTTTACCTTTGAAATTCTCCTAAAGGGGAGGGATGTTCTCAGCCAGGAGCCTGGTCAATAGGCAGAGGAGGACAAAAGGAACAGGATTTTAGGTTCTCAAAATGCTTTAAAAATCCAGTAACGGGCAGTTGACTGCCTTTTAAATGTTTCCCAATTAGGGAGACTTTCCATATAGCAAGTATTTCATACTGCTAAACTATTTGACAAAATCTTGTGGTAGTGATAGTAGTAGTAGCAGCAGTAGTAGTAATAGTACTAGCACTAGGAGTAAAGGTTTCTGATGCTCACTTTGGAATAAAAATAGGGATAGTTATTTAAAATCCAACACAAGATTGGTGAGGAAGTTTTAACAGGAATATACTTGAGCTGCTGTTCCTTGCCCCAACTGAATTTTCTCCACAGCTCCATATTTTGTTCTCCATGTGTATTAGTGTTCTGAGAGCCTGTCATTTCTTATCAGAATGAGAAAGGCTAAAGAGATAATATTTCAATAACATACTGGCCTGATCATAAAATAACTCAATGGAAATGTGTAACTGCCTCAGGCAGCACAGCAGGATAGTCAGCAGTCAGATGATTTCTATTCTGGGTTTCTTTTTTTTATGGTTACATTTTCTGTTATATCAGACATACCCTCAAGTCTTAGTTATGCTTTTATTCAAAAAGAGATCTGCAGTATAAAGACTTACAAAACTTATTATGATATATTACTGTAAAGAAATAAAAGTTGGTGCCACAGTAGCATATTGATAAGGACAGGCCTGCCACATTAATTGACCTTTGTCATCTCAACCACCAGGGCTGAGGCCTAAGCATCTCAGTTGCTTAGCAACAAGGTCACTACTTTCAGGCCTTAAATGCACCAAAAAAAAAAGTCAAGAAAAAATCAGAAGATGTGATCTTATGAAGGCAGCAGATATTTGGCAGAATAATTTTTTTTTTCAATTGTTATTTTACTCTATTCTGTTGATTGTAATGCTTAGAGGGCATAAGGGAAACCAGGGTCTGAAGTTTTACTGATATAAACAAAGAGCAAGATACTACTGAAACCACAGGCATATGTTCCTGCTCAGTACCAGCCCTGAAGAAATGCTTCTGATTTTTAGAACATCCATAGATGTTTACAGACAGCTCATACTATTCTTTTATGTCCATATATATCCATACATACAAATTACTAAGTGACTCTGGACAATATACATATATATTTTAGGCCAGCAGGATGCAGAAGAAAGAAAAGAAAAGAAAAGAAAAGAAAAGAAAAGAAAAGAAAAGAAAAGAAAAGAAAAGAAAAGAAAAGAAAAGAAAAGAAAAGAGAGAAAGAAGTTCCTATTGTCTAGATTCTATTTTAGCATTCTATCATAAACATTAGTGCTCACTGCTATGTTTAATGACAGGGCTTTAGGCAACACAACATCTCCTAAAGGTCAGCTCAGAGAGAAGTTTGTTTCTTCCCTTCACAGCATGAAATACAGGGAAAGTCTACACTTCTTTTAAACTTTAATAAAGGCCATGGAACAAGAGTGCTTCTCTGCCAGAAAGCAAAATCTTTGTACACAAGAATGGCCAAATGTTCACTGCAGGTTTCTCTTGAAGAGGAATCTTATTGCTAGAGTTACAAAATCTGTATTTTATTCCCAAATAGTCATCATTAAAAATTATAAATGGTACCATGAATTTCACTCTGTCTTCACACTAATCCTTTCCTAGCCTAAATTTGAGTTGGAAGGCTTCTGTTTTATCAGACCTAGCGTAAATCACCACATGATTTTCAGTGAATGACGTGTTTAATGTAAAATAAAACCCAGTACTTTCTTCTTACAAAAATCAGTTATGGATAAATCTAATGTTAAATATGGGCCACAAAAAGGAGATTTTTTTGAATTTTTTTCATTTACTGTTTTACTTTAAATAGTCTAGACATTCTCTAGAGTGTTTTAATCTTTTCCCTCTGTTGCTACATGGCAACAGAAGTATTTGTATGGAAGCTTGTCACAGAATCATGGAAGCATTTAGGATGGAAGGGGCCTCTGAAGATAGGTTAGTCCAATCTCCCTGAATAAGGTTCCCTTGCATCTTCTGTTCTTAAGGTGGAACAGTCCCAACTCTCCTAGACTCTTCTCATACAATGCTCTAAACCCTTATTCATCCTCATGGTCCTATGCTGGCCTTGTTCCAATGTTTCTTGTACTAAAAAGCCCTAAACTACATCCAACACTCCAAACTGATTCAGTCAGGGCTGTCATATCTCACCCACTGTTCATTCATCTAATTTATACTTCTGCAATTTTTCTATGAAGATGTTAGAGTGCCAAAAGCCTTACTATAGCCAATACGAACAACAACCACTGGTCTCCTCTCAACCCCCAAAATAGTCCTCTCATCAGAAAAGCAATCAGGTTGGTGAAGAGTGGTTTCTCCTTTGTAAATGCGTTCTCTTGCTCCATGTTTTTCGAAATGGTTTGCAGGAGGATTCGCGACTTGACCTTCCCCCGGACTGAGATGAAGCTGACCTCAATTCACCATGTTGAGAGTATCCCATCAGATCCAGGCATTCATGCACATCCATTTATTTATATAATCCCAAATCCAGCCTTCTTCTACTGAGGGCAGATCTTTCTTGGTCTGGAACTTTCACACTGGTCTGAGGCTGCTGGGATTCCTTAAGCTCAGTCATGCCTTTAAGAGCAAGGTGAAGAAGCCATTGAGTACCTTGACCTATTTGCTGTTCCCTGACACTAGATCAACCATCTCATGCATCAGAATCTTCGCATATTCTCTGTAGTCTTCCTTTTGCTAGCGATGTCCTAGCAGAGGATATTATTGCCCTTCGCATCCCTCATCAGATTCAAATAAATGGGCCTTGTTTTTCTTACCTGGTCTTTGCATACTCAGACAGTGTCCATATATTCCTCCTAAATTACCTGCCCCTTCTTCCACGTCCTATACCCTTCCTTTTTAACATTTGAATTTTGACGGGAGCTCCTTGCTCATCTGTGCAGGCCTCCTGCCACCTCTGCTTCATTTCCTTTGCAGAGTGATAAATCATTATTGAGTTTGGAGAATGTGAGCCTTCAAAATCAATCAGATCAAAGGCCTTTCTTAGATTCATCTTCTCTCCAGAGCCATTTCATATGGCACTTTTTTCAAGCAGATCCCTGAAGAGCCCAAAGTCTGCTCTCTTGAAAGACAATGTTTGTAATCCTACTTTTAACCTTTTGTGATGCTTACCTTTTTGCCTTGGTATTTGCGTTTTCCCAGTTCATGGTGTTTAAATGTGAGGGGAAAGGGGCAACGATGCACAGCTATAAAACAGCAGAAAATCTGCAGTGGTTACAAGTTTTCAAGAATACAGCAGGATTTTAAGGACACATTCTAGGCAGGGATGCCTCAGCAAGCTCTCACTGTATTAATACAGTGCCCTCTCTTTCACTTCAGTTATGTTTCTAATAAAATAACCAAAATACCTACACTCAGTTGTTGTCTGAAGTAGCAAATAAAATAGGCACCTCAGTACTGCTTTCTGATCTTGGTACCAAAAAGGGGAATTTGAATGTCCGAGTAGCATACTAACTTTCACAACAGACCTATCACTAGGGTTACAGATATTGGAGAAGGCTGTGTATCACATGAGGACTGTACAGGACATAGTGATCAAACATTCGTCTTTGCCTATCTCATGAAGTTGGAACATTTTGTCTACACGATACATTTAAGGAGGTAAATGCATTTAACCAGGAAAATCCATTTAGAAACTGTGATAATGGATGTCATAGACATTACTGGTAGTGTCCTGAAACAAGCGTCACTTGCATTAAAATTTAAATGTCTGCACACACAGTATCCTAGCAATGCCTTTAGTTAGAAAATACTTAATAGTTGTGTGCAGAGAACCCAGTGATTTGTACGGTTGTTGTTTGATCTTACTTGTTGATTTTAAATAACATCAGCAGGATGTTTGCCATGAACAAAAGATTAGCTTTAGCACAATATATTTTGGCTAATTGACTTTAGCCTTCTGATATCTTCCTGAACATCAAAATGTTAATCAGCATGGCAGCTAAATCAGCATGGCAGGCTCTGTCTTTACACCAAGATAGGGTATTACATATCTATTAACTTTCAAAGTTACCTGCTTTTGGTATTCATTAACACCAAAGATTGCCAAAGACTTTGATGAACTCAAACCTGGCCTATACATAAAAGTTCTGTGAAAGAGTGAGTTTCAATGGTAACACTATGGAAGTGACACAGTTGGGGGGTAGGAGTATCACTGTAAATGTAGTCATATAGCAAGCACAGCCTTCCTGCTGCCTCTTTCCTCTAGCTGTCCTGTGTAAAGACTCTCAGCAAAATCACACCTTTACTAGTGTAGGTAGACCTTTTGTACACCACTCAGCAAAATGTGACTTCTAATATAAAGCCCAAGTACACTTCTGGCTTGGAGAGAGGAGACCAGTGTAAACCTATGGCATGAATATATCAAAACATACGTGATTATGCCTTCAAATGGTGATAAATGAGACCATGAGCAGTAGCTATGCTAAGCCCAGATTTCAGCTCTAGCAGCTTCCAGAGTTATATGCTCCCTTTTTTTGTCTTGGTGGCAAACTCCTACAAGGTTCTGCAGGTTATTTGGCTCTGCAAGCGTTAGTTCACCATGATGGTGAAAGTCTGAAAGCAAGGGAGCATCACAGGCACAATTTTCCTACTGAGTCAAACCAATCTTATGTGTTCACAGGTGCTACTGGATGTTCTTTGACCTGCAGGACTGGCAAATAAATTCTTGAAGAGATGATCACCAAGAGCCAATGATCATTAGGACTTTTTACAAGAGGACCAGTTGAACTGAATTATGCTGTTACTGGCACAAGCCAGTAACAAGTATTTTTTAACACATGGGGGACTTCATTTCATTGGAAACAGCAGCTTAGAATAATCAACCAGTGCCCAAAATTTCCAAAAAGAGATCTGAAACAAAAGTAAATATCCTGATGTAAACTACAGTGAGTCCATATTGGACTCCAAGTCTAGAGAAAAGGATAGTCAGCACCTGCACAGGTATGTCAGGTTCACTTTGTATAGCAGTGGGCAACAGTTTCTCTGCATTAATTTGGGGTCAAAACTGCTCAAGAGAAATATCTCCTTCTACCCGTTCCCTTTGAGACACTTTTTCTCTGGTAATCTTGCAAAAGGACTCAGTGCAAAGTTACTATGGTCATTCTTACTGCATACAGAAAAAATCTGATTGAACTTTTTACCTTTTGGTTGTGCTTTTGATCTGTAGCCCACATGAGCTCATTAAGATCATATTATTTAGCTTAAACTTCAGATACTTGACCATTTCTCAGAGTAGCCCCAGGCTGGGTGCAGAGTAATATTGTTCATGCCGGCTTCCTGGCATGGCAACATGTCATAAAGTATCTGCTGGGATATGACAGAAGAGGTAGGCTGGGGGATGGAAGATGGAATAAAGAGGCTCAGACACTTAGAGATTGCAAGGCGAGGTCAGTGCCCATCAGATGGTAGGATACAGAATCCCAATTACTCAGGAATGCTCAGTGTGGGCTGCCTGATGCAGACTGCAATAAATCTTGTGGCAGGCATTAGGAACACCTGGTTTCAGATGAGAACACTTTTCTTAGGTCCATCTAAATCAATCCTCTTCCTTCCCCTTGCCTGCACTGATCTCTATCTAGTGGGGGGAGGAGGGGCAAAAGCAACAGGCAGGTGATCTTATTATGGGTCTTGTCAGCCTCACTAACGCAAAGCAGGTAACAGGCAGAAGAGACAAAAAGGAGAAGGTTAAACTGTGCAATAGCTCCTGTCACCTGCCTTGAGATTTGAGAGGAGCTTGGTGTATGTCATAACACTGGATTCTTTCCAGCCCACACTCAGATGTCAGACAAGCTTAATGGTCATGAGTCCATCCATTAAAAGCTTTTAACATTGTTGACCTCCTGCATAGCCTGGTCCATTGTTCTACTGGGAGAAGAAGCAGGAAGGCAAACAGAGTTCAGCCACTGTCAGTTCTCTAATTTAAATCAAAATAGTGATTTCAGGGAACCTAGTCTGGTCACATTCACTATAGTCCTACTTTGCTTTTAAAAGACAAAAGGTTAGGCCTTAATTTAATTTTATTTTTTTAATGAGGCCATGAATATTATAATTGACTGTTTACAGATTTGTATATTTTGCTGTCTGAGAAGGTGTAACCTCTGATTTAAGCATTTTACTTGGACTGAAACATCTGTAGGATCTTTCTCCTCCAACCTGCTCTCATAAAAGTTGCTTAATTTCTCAGAGATCTCTACTGTTGCAATAAATTCTGCTGATTTGGTAAAAGATTCAAAATTTATCAAGGAGAGATATATATATACACTTGCACAAGAAGAGGGAAACTAATTATTCCATGAGCTTTTTCCTTGTCAAGTAGCCTGAAAATTAGCCATTGGCAAGCTAGGGTTGTGGTTCAGTGTGTTGCCCATTTATTTTTCCTAAGCTTTCTTTTATCCCTCTACTTTTTTTTTTTTTTAACTTCCCAATTTTTTTCCTTTCCCTCAAGATAGGGTTTTACCTTTTCAAGAACTCCTATAAGGTCCCCCAAGACCTAATCACATGACCCAGTTACAAATGGAGAATGCATGCACAGCCGCATGGTGGTCTGTAGGTATGTGATTGTCCCAGCATTGCTGTCTGTCAGCATCCACTGCAAACAGACATCTAGTTCTGACCATGGCTAGCACATCCATAATTTTCCATGATGAGAAAAGCCAGTTCAAGGCCTTAAGCAAGGAAGAAAATAGAATAAAGTCTTCACACGTACACCCAGTGGCCGATTGGAGCTTGCTGGCTTCCCCATTGCATCTTGTGAGTAGCCACTGTATCCCCGAGAGCTCCAGGGCATTGGCTGTGGGTAATGAAAGCTCTGGAGAATCTGCCACTTGGGATCATTTCAGAAATGGTTCTCACTGGGCTACCTCGCTGATAATCTTCTTCCCCTGGTATATACAGCAACACCACAATTCAGTGCACTCAGAGCTACAGGAGCCACTGAAAAACTTCACAGTAAATTAAGTACAATTAGCAGAGCAAACATCACTACTGCTAGCCCCATAGTCTTGTAATTATTCTGACAGCACTTATTATTTGGGCCATTTCTCAAATCAGTGGTCTTTGTAAATGAATAACATCATAATTAAATCCTGTTTTCAGATCGAATATCCCTGGATACAGTAAAGATTTGGGGAAGAAGGGTGCCATTTGTCAGACCATGTCAGGTGAATGCCAGAAGGACAGCTACAAAAAGAACCCACAACCTGGTTCTTCCTGACTGCATCAGTAGATGCTGAATTTTTGAGTTGTATCCAGATGGCACTGTGACACAGACTGCAGGAGAAAATCTGGCTGGTAGTGTAAAAAGCCATGTGTCAGACTGCCTGTGTCCAGCAGTAGATGCCTCATATATGTTGGTCCTCTGTGGGTCTGTGAAACTCTGTCATTATGGGATGATGTAACTGAAGTGCATAACCTTTCCAACACGGCTCAAGGCAGATTTTCTCAGTGCTTAGCAGCCCTTGTTCATTGCCCATCGCTGCCTGTGAAAGCACTCTGCACTTAGCCTTAGGCTTATATTTTATATAAAGAGTTTAAACCCAGAGAGTTTGCCAAATAGGAGCCAGCCTGGCTAGGCTGAACCCTGGGGTTTAGTGTCTGAAGTGCATCACTGGAACCACAGAAACAAGATGCATCCTTAGGACCCTCACAATAGTCATTTTGAGATCAGATGTGGGATAGGCTGGCCTTGTCAGCATCTCAAATTCCTTCTGAAGCCAATGGGATCTATCCATCTTTGCCGCCTCTGGGAACCTGTTAGCTCTACTGCTGTTTTGCTGCCCAAATGGAGACGGAGATGACTGGCTTCAAGCAGCAAGGCTCAAAATGCTGTGGCTAGTATAGCTAACAGCATATTTATTTGAAAAGGTTCAACACCTTTCCTGCTGTATACTGACTTAGCTCCACTGAGTGACAAAGTGGCGGCAATTTGTTCCATTTTCAACGACCCAAAGAGTAAGGGTGAATTGAGGACGCATCTGTTGAGAGCATCTAAATAGGGAAGTGTAAAGTGACTGAAAATGACAATACCTCATCTCAGAAATAAACTCCAGTAACAGAAATTTGCATTTGTGATAATTCTCTCTGCATAGCAGAGGCCAGGCATGGAGAAGTGCCTGCAGAGATAAGGGGTAAATGGCCAAATAAAAACTGCAAGAAAAGATATCAAAGGATAATCTCCATCATTAAAGTATGTGATATTGACTCTTGTTTTCTACAGCCTTGAAGACCAGAGGCATGCAGAATTTTAGGCAAGGGAATGCCAGATGCATTTCTCAGAGAGGAGGGGCCACTAGGTGGCACAAAAGTTGCCTAATTTAAGCAAATTCTCTGTTTTGAGATTGGAAAGTGCCATTTCAAAGGAAGAACTACAACTTTCTAAACACAACCTTGTAAATGCAACCAGTGAGCGAAATTCACTGATGTTCAGAAACTCGGGGTACTTTAGATCCTTTCTGTACTTTCTAGGATTAGTGTAGTTCTGCTATTATTGTCTCCTCCCTCCAAAAAAAACCCAAAACAAAGCTGCTTTGTTTTTCTTAATAATAATGGACTCAATCTCGGGGAAAGCAATTCTACAAAATAAGAAGAGAAGAAAAAAAATATTCCAAGGCAATGCTTCTTGTATTACAAACCAAAAATGCAAAACCAGAAAGAATGGACAGATTAATTGTACTAAAACATGATGTATTAAAAAAATTATATTTTGTATTGCCCTGCAGTACAGTCCAGAGAAAGCCTCAGTGGCAAGACACTCTGACAAGGATGTAGGATTATTTTTGAAAGAGGTGAGAATAAAATCAGAAAAAAAGATAGGAACAAGAAAAATACATGTAGTGGGAGAGGTCGTAGCAGTGGAAATTCGTAACCTGAGAGTCAGTCAGATATTGTCGAAGTCATCCTTACCCATGAAATCTCAGAGGCACGTAAATATCACCCTCAATAATAAAACAGAAACAACTGAAGACCAAACAGCTTTGGCTCAGTGGATGTGAAAGGAAGATCCCAGACTTCATCTGACTCCCTGCCTGTACAGAATGTTGCACAATTTGCTGCTGGAGCTACCAACCGTCTGATCAGTGCCTTACACACTACATGAATATCCACCGAGTCACTCTGGTCAAGGAGAGTCAACCTACAATCTGAAATTAGTTTTAATGAGAAGACTTTGATGGGCATTATGTTAGCTTCTTTCAACCTTGGGCTTTTGATTGACTACTGAGGACTGTCCTTTAGATGATAACAAGGATGCTGTCAGTCCTGTACAGATAGCCTGCACCAGGCTTGAATACAAAAGCAAGTACTGAGTATATCATACATGCTCTTTCTGCTTCAGAATGAATTTCTGCTTGAATTAATTTCACTGTAGGTAGTATTTAAAAACCAGTTATGCTTGACACCTTAAAAATTAGTTGCTCCTACCAAGGTAAACTATGGGCGAGAGGAGAGGAGAGGAGAGGAGAGGAGAGGAGAGGA
>WBMY01013620.1:64531-75393 GCA_013397315.1 Donacobius atricapilla | reverse complement strand
GAGGAGAGAAATAGAGGCTGTTGGAAAAACTCTTTTTGACTTTCAGCCCTGCTACTACTACAAATATAAAAAACCAAGATGTATCTTTAAGAAGAAATTGATGAAATTCAGTTTTCTACTGGTTCACTTCCTACTTTCTCACAAACAGTGATATCTGCTAACACCTCTGTACTTCAGATGTCAGAGCAAAGCAGTTCAAATATCCCCAGACAGAGAAATTTAAAAAGAGGAAAACCCTTGTCAATGACAGATTTTTCAGATAAAATGGACCTTTGTATCAAATATTCAGAGTCCTAGAAACATGATAACATGTTGGAAAAGAAGTATTGTTTTTATAAAAGGACTCATATGAATAAGATTTTGCATTCTACTGCAGCTCATCTAAGTACAAAATGGCCACTCTCCCCAAGCTATATCCTTAAATAAAGCTATGACTAAGGCATGCAATAAGCTGGGAGATTTTACTCTGGAATATTCAAAAATACATGGATTCTCTCTATACTTTTGTTCACAACGTACAATATTATCACATGATCAGGTTGAAAATACCATTTATCTGCTGCGAAAAATTATCCCTGGTTCCCACAAGATTGCACTTGATATTAGCATTCCACTGTTAAGCAGTTTATAAAAGTTAATAAATAATTAATGGATATTATAAGCACATTTCAGATATGATCAGTACAAGCAATAGATGCATATCAGTATGTGCAATTGTAGTTGGTTATGTGGTATTGGGCTGCTGTAGTCCATTTATTAAAACAGCTGCAAATAATTTAGTAACTCTTTCTACATTTCTTATATCTGGAAGAATAACATGAAGTGTGACCAAAAAAGGAAGAAAATTCTTCCACTTTCTCAGCAGTACAAGTCAGTTTAATTTGACCTTGAGTTGGTTTTAACAAATTACTCAGTTTTATCATTGTTATTTTAACTCTAGAATCTATTAAATGAGATACTAATCCGTAAGATTTAAAATCTTTATTGTGGGAGAGCAACAAGACCCTGAAACAAGAGGAGAGATTAGCATTTGATAAAAATGCTTAAGGAATTAAACTTGCATATTGTAAATGCACATGTATATAAGAAAGATTTGTGGTACAATACATCTTGTCATTTTCCCACTGTATCACTAACTGGGAAACTGGATATGCAAAATTTTGATATAGGATCAGGTGCATATTTTCTGCCCATTTTTGATAGGACCAAACCTGAGAGGGGTTTGGGGTTTGTTTTTTTGGGTTTTTTTAAGGAAATATATTCCGAGCAAAGACTCTATGAAGGCAGCAGCAAATAAAAGGGGATATACCTCTCTGTACTAGCCAAAATTACCCACTCTGTCTTATCCAAGCTAATAGTGGATAAAATCTTTCTACTTGAACTAGCTGTTGGCTTCACTGTGCTCTACCTAGGGACTCTGACAGACCAGCTGATAAATGCAGCTACTGGAGTGTACAGCATCACTGCCTTTTGCTACACATGCCATCCTTCTTCCAGAAGTTGCTGCCCCGTGCCTGTGGCTGCACAGAACGTGTAAGGCTCTGCATCACCACCACCCTTCAGTGGTCCATGGTCAACCCTGAGGTGCAGGTTCACATCATTCCCTCAGCTGTGCGACAGGGCAACTACCTAGGGCATTACATGGAAGGGGGAAGCATTAACATTTTTGGACAGTAAGATTTGCAGACTCTTTTTGTTCATCTTCCTCAGGAAAACAGGAAATTTCTAATATCACATCCCTCACCTTTTCCTTTTTAACCTGATACTTAACTTTGTCTTGTCCTTTAGGCTGTCATGGTATTTTAGATCTTAGTCCCATGAAGAGAGGTAAACTGAGAACAATATCTAATTCCTTCTCAATTAAATCCTTCCCAGAAGATCAGGAACTCTGTCCAGTGTATTTCTATGAAACAGAGGCCAAGACATTCCAAATACTTTTGCCAAAACTTTAGTCAAATTGGATTTATTGCTTTTAGAAATACGTATTCATTTAATGATTAACAGCAACAAGAGTAGCTTCCGTAGCAGCAGCAGTAGCAACAAAAACATAGCAGTAGTAAAATAAATGTCTTGTCTATGCCTCAAGGTTAAAATTTCTGGGTTTTGAGAAACTGTGACAAACTGGATGGTCGAAGAGTAGCCAGGAAGATGGCAACAATGAAGGGGTAAATTAAATAACAGCCATTTAAGACCCATGACCATTTTTTGCTTAGACAAGGATACAAAGTCAAGTCTGAACTGAGTTGCCTGCTTAGTTTGTTTTGCCTAATTATTACCCAGCAGTACTTGGAAATTTCTCCCACTGCACATCAAGGGCTCATTAAGATTTTGTTTTGATCAGTACAGCCCATTTTGCTTACATTTGTAAATTCACCAGTTTGTGTTTTTGGAAATCTCAAATCCCAGAACTTCTCTGGGGATTTCTGAGTTCCCATAACATTCCCTATCTCTGCAGAGAGGGCTAAGAGGAAAACTCTGGCCCCTGGAGCCAATGAAAAAATTGCTATTAGCACAGCAAATCCAGATTTTGAGTAGCTATATCTTGTAGATTCTTATCTCTGTTTCTTTCTTATTCCTCAGATTTATTGCACTTCCAAAACATGCTGTGTTAATTAACTAATCAGCACACAGCATTTTCTTTTTAACTTGAAAAGCTTTTTTTTCTACTTAATCATTCCACATGTCAAGGAATTAAAAAAGAATATGTTGAGGGGTTTGCCCTTGATTAAAACATAAAATGTGGCAATAAATATTTTTTATTGGTTATAATACCTTTATTAGGAAGATAACAGACTGCTGGTGAACTGATCATGAAATATTAATTTAAAAGAAAAATACATGATAGGGAGTTATTTCTGTTGTATCTGCCTGGTTTTTATGTCCTCTTGTCTTCCTTTAAAAATTAGAGCTTTTCTAGTTTGTTTCTTACTAACTACTTGATATGATATTACCCAAGTCGATGCAGTGAAGCATTAGATTTTGAACTGATGTTAGCACTTACTTTACTTGCTTGTCAATGCTATTCTGGCATATGGATTTTTTAAGCAGAATGAAAAATAAAAAAATATTTTCAGCAGTGATTTCAAAAAAACCTTTACAGGATCTTGTAAATATTTATATATTTTTCATATATATTATATCTACTTTATATCTGATATCAAGTATCTGAAACATGCACATGTACTTGAGGCTAGGGCTTATAAGGATGAATTGAAACCTTTGCCAAAATATTTTACTGAACTGGGGGAATGACACACTTCATTTCAAAAATCACTTGCCAATATATTATAATTATCATGATTAAAATCCACCTAAAACTGCATAGCAAATTGGACATTTTGAGAAAGCCTTAGTGTTCTATGGTGTGTATTGTATATTAACAGCACATTACAATATTTATAAAATTTAAAAAAGCTTATCTTTCAGGTATGTTTTACAGGGTATTTATTTCTAACTCCACTAATGCTACATTGTTGGGGATCTTAAATGCCTACTTCTCATTTAATAAAAAAAAATCTTATTACTGTAAAATTCCATTACTCTCATGCCTCCCTATGTAGTACAATGTTAAGTACACTACAATACTGAGTCCCAGATGGAATACAATGCTGTAATTCAATTGAGGTATCCTGCTAATGTCCCACACTGAAGAATATTGCTTAAGGGTTTGGGTATGGTAGCAAACCTCTCAGCCTGGAGACTGAATTACAACCTGACTATTCAATCTGGGCCTTTGTGCCATTATTTGTGGTGGACAGGACCTGATTATTTGTAATACATCTGTAAAAACAATTAGTACAATAAAAAAGACAAAGAAAAAGCACTGTAAATTAAAGTTTATCCATAACAATTATGCTATTATAGGACAGCTGGGGTTACAACCAGCATAGAACAGAAAGAAAAGGTTTTCAAAACATGTTAAAGATTGCATGGAAGGTCTACTGAAGGAGGGCTCAATCCAGCCATTCCCAGTTCTATTAGAAAGGATCACTGGTTGACTTCTCAAAGATAAATTAAATACAGTGGGCAGGTTTGAGCCTTGATTTAGTGGAAGAGATAGTCATGATTATGATCTCCTCCCTTTAGATGCCTATATCATGACTGACCCTGAAGCCACCTGCCAAACTTCCAGCTGACTCTTGTGGCACCCAAAATCTCCAGTCCTGTAGTTTTCAGCAGTAAAGCTTACTCACCACCAACAGGTGACCAGAAGTGCTTCTATCATGGCAGAAATGCATAGCTCATATTAAAGCCTTTTCTGCAGCTGCAGTTGCTTTTGTTGCTGCTGCTCTGTTTTCAGTGTAATATTGAAACACCAGTTGGAGCCAGGCACAGGGAGGATAACCATGGCTCTCTTAATCAGCAATTATATAACTCTGGCCAAGGTTTATTTTAAACTGTAGATATTCGAATTGAAAAAACAAAAAAGAGAGTGGTACTGTTGCACAGCATTTTAACAGCTCTGAGGCAGAGTAAACCAAAACCTTCTCCATCTCTCAAATGGTATTTGGCTAAATACAGAAGTTGGTTTTAAAACTATTCCAATCTGTACAGCTTTCAGTGCAGAATACACCCTTACTAGATTGATACATTGGAGTTATGCAGACACCAAGGAAAAATTGTAATTGGTAAAATGAATGCCCATCACTGTCATAACAGAGGGAAATGAGAGCTGAAAGGAGGCTTGTTATGGTGCACCCCTTGAGCCAAGGTGCGCTGAATGTGCTGGACTGCTGGGTCACTGGGGTGTCACAAAGTTGTGGATTACCAAGTACCTCTCTTATGTCTCCCTTGTTGTCAAGAAATCTGTACCTTCATAGAGTTACCAATAAAACAGTCGTAGCAGCAGATTAGGTTTAAAAATCTACCTAATGTAGCGTGAAATTTAGAGTGTATGCTCCAGCGATCAGAGCTGCAGTGTTGACCCATTATGCTCTGCAGTCACATTCTTCCATTTTCACCCTTTGAAGCCACAAAGGGAGGGGGAACAACTAGCACACACCCTTGCAACCATTTTCTCTTGTGTATTTTTGGTTGGTTTTTTTCTGACATAGGGTTGTAGCTCATAGTGCCTGTGAGGGTTTGCTTAGAGCTTTCCTTAACTTTGCTTAATAGAGTACATCATGGCTGTTTGCTATGCTTTGCAGTAAAGCAGTCTTGGGTTTTCAGATTCATGGAAAGGAAGTGTCTTCTTAATTTTTCAGGCTCAGGATTTAGCAAAATTAAGCTGTCATCCCATGTAAGTTAGGAACAATCAAAGATTTATCCTTTAGCATACAGTGAAATGTACTTTACTGAGAATCAAAGAGGCAGAAGACAGCATGGTAGCTTGTGTTACAAGTCAAAAAGCTGCAGCCCTGATAGAAAAGGTATATATGAGATATTCTGCTCTGCCTTAGCAATTATGCTGTAGTATTAAATGTGAATTTAACATTTTTCACACTTTCTTCCCTGCGTTGATAAGAAATAAATAACATACTCAGTAGTCAAAAAAGATCAGAGAGAGTGTACACATATGTGAACTTAATTTTTAATTTCAGATCAGACATACCTAGTGGTTTTAGCAGCTAGTTTAACTTTGCATTTCTGGGCCTAGAGTGAGTTGTCATTCCAAGGATACCTGCAGCAGGTCTTAGCTGCAGTAATATTAGATGAACAGGAGAAGAGACCAATTTATGTCCATATTACAAAATTACTAGATACACCATCCTATTTGCAAAATCTGAAGTTACATCCTATTCTGACTCACTGAGACTTGGATGCTATAATAAGATAGAGCCTGAACTGTTACAAAATGAGATTCCTGACTTCCATTATGAGAGACCTTGTCAAAGACTTTGGTAAGTGTTCAGCCCTACTGTGTCAAGTTGTGCTGGAATGCCCTGAAAGTATCCCTGGTGTGCAAATTTATCACTGGTTTCCCCATAGCACTTGTAGTAATTGAATTTCTAAGACAATTTGGATAAGAAAAGATCAAAAGTATCAAGTGTGACTAAAGAAATTTCACTTTCATGGTGAAATAAAGAATTCTGAAGGAGAAAGTTGTTTTCAGTCTTTGTCTGACAGAGTAGTATTTTCCTTTTCTTTGGTTATGTATTCTAAAGAAAATAGAAACATTCTGTTCTGTACTTTTTGCAAAAATGCAGACTGCATCTCACAAAACCCTTATTCCTACACAGAGCTAGCTTGAAAAATCAAGTATATTTCTTTCATGCTACTGTTGAGCACAGCAACTTGTGCTATTTGAGACCTGTCGTGTATTGCAGTCTTCACTAAAGACCAAATGGTCCTAGTTGTTTAATGGTTTTACACCCTATCACAGAAAATCTAGACAGTGCTGAAAAGCAAGAGGGTTACTAGTATTTGACTGTTTATATCACGTAATCTGAGGAAAAGAAGGAATGCCCCTGTTAATCTTTCCAGGGGATTTTAAGAAACCCAGTACTATGTATATACACATTTCAGCTGCTGATGAACTATTACATTTCTTACATTTGGTAGCACTCTCTCAGCATGGAACTATTTTCCACCATATCTTCAACTGTGAAAATACCATCAGAGGACAGGGATCTCATTCCCAGATCTCACTGCTATCTGTGAAACAGCTCCAGGGGTACAGAGCTGTAACCACAACCAGAATCTGGCCTTGTCTCCCAAAGTCAGGACAGTACTCAAATATACCTGCATGACAGTACCGAGGGAGAGATTTTGTGACAGTGGGATGGGGAAGACTTTTAGGAACCATAATGCTTCCCACTGAACCTCCTGCTATGACATATACATTTGTATCAAGGATGCCAAAATGATCACACGGTTGGGCAGCCCTTCTTTTCACACCATAGTGGTTGTGAGCCACTAACAGCTCTGACAGCACTTGTAGTGTATAATGCTTTTCTTTATTACCCCTTCAAGTTAGAAGAGCCATCTTGGCTGTCAGTGCAAAGAGACTTCCAGCCCTTCTTATCCGGTAAGAGAAGATAAAAAACAAAAGACAAAACAAACAAACAAACAATAAAAAAACCCAACAAATGGGGTTTTGAATCTCATGATTGTTAAGACAATTGGATGATTCGGTGAAGCTTGGTCCATGATTCTTCAGTGCTTGGATGTGTGTTCTCTTATTAAACACTGTCAGTAAATCACACAAAAGAAGCTGGTTGCAGCCCTGTTGGGAAACTGCATTTCCCCTGTGCAACAAGCTCAGGGCACTGTGGGACCCAGTATATAAGCCAAAAGATTTCTGCATTACAGCATCAGGTTATCATAACCTATCTCCCCCTCCTTCCTACCCCCAGAACTCATCTATATGCTAATTTAACATGACTAATGCCGCCCCACAATATAATGGCTCTAATGTTTTCAGGGGACGAAAGAGAGTGGAAAGGAGCTGACGGTCCTGTTTGATTAGTGAAGTGTCTTCTGACAAAAATCCCAGATTTTCTGACGATGAGGTTTGATTGCATCGACACCCTGGATACATCTGGTTCAGCACTTAACCAAGCTTGCAGTTAGGTTTGAGTTTGCATTCCCGTGAGTCAAATGTAAGCAAATGTAAAATAACAATTTTCTCACCTGTTTTTGTGGAAATGACTAATCAATCCCAGCTGTTTGTTTAAAGGGAAAGGCACTGTCATTCCTATTGTCAGGGGCTAGAAACTACCCTAGCTGCATCTGACAGAGCTCCCTGCTGAGTTACAAGATACCTGAGCTAGCTGGGATTTGGCTCGTGGGCTTTTCTGGCTCAGTCATACAGCCTGGGGAGCTTTCGGTTCCTCCACAAACACATGCATTGATAGTCCCTCTGCCCCTTTCCCCCTTCCTCCCTCACACTCACTGTAACACTATTAAGATATCAAATGCAGCAATTACAACAAGAAAACCCTAATTAGGCAGCAGCAGCTTCTGTAATAAAGGAACCAAGGAAATCTGAAGAATGAGCTAAGAGGAAACACAACAGAGGCTTTCAAATCACAGGCTTCTTGTTCTTAAAGGACTACTTGATGCAGATAGTCCTCCATGAGTTTTACTTCACCACCTTTCTCCGTACTTTTCTAGGACAAAAGGAGTAATACCAACATAGAGTCCTGTGGCCATAATCAAATAATAATTGGCCTCGGAGATCACTTATGACAATCAGGGAAGTAATAAGGTTTCTGAATAATTATGAATAATTAGGCACATTTATGAATAATTACACTGTTAATAACTATCTAACACATCCAGTTTTTAAACTGTAATTCAGTCATTATTGATTGGCTAGCCATCATCTTCACTGCTGTTTCCCTATTCATTAACATCCTGATTGAGCCAGGAGCCTTGCAAGGCTACATTTACTCTTTTGGTGTGTCAGAAAAGAGGAGTTTTGTTGCTGTAACTTCTGAATCCCGCAGAGCCAGATTTCACTGACCATAGAGGAGGGACATTTTTGGAAAGAAAATATCCTCTAGCTTTCTAAATGTGATATTAAGACAGCTCAAAGATCCTAAGACAACGTGGAGGGGGGAAAACTTTTCTACAGTGGCACGTCTGGAGTTTCTGACTATTTAACTGCCTGTGTTTGGACTGCCTGTGTTTGGACTGCAAAATTTTTGAGGTGTAGAGCATCTTGTATGAAATGGAGTTAGTAAAGCTAATTCAAGATATCCCCAGCAGCACTGGTGGAAATAAATTATGTTTCTTCAAGTGAGGAGGGTCTGGGGCATAAAATTTCTGCCCTGGGAAGGAAAAGTCTAGAGAGTAATGTTCCAGTCAGGACCTCAGGCACAAAGGAAGCATTGCCTGCTGCTCTGTGGAGACACAGTGATGGCACTAGCAATGCCACCACCTCCATCAGCACTTCTCTGCGCTCTCCCATGGCTCAGCTGGAGACCAGGACAGCAGGATTGCCCAGGCTCTGGCTTTGCCTAGTGACCACCATTGCAAGGAGGAACCTGATCCTGATGTTTTAGTAGCCTCCTCAAACATTTGCTGTGCCTGTGTCTAAAGTCAGCCCTGGTTACATAAATTAGGTAGATAGATGAATGCCACAGTTGCTGGCAAAGCAAATAATTAAAAGTAATGCTATGCATACCATCCAGAACAACTATTTTCAGGGACATTGTATCAGCTTTACATCAATAGGATAGAATGAAACCACTCAGGAAAAGTAAATGGAGCATCCTAGCCTTTAAACAAGAAGCTGTTACTGCTCCTGTACCTCTTACTTACACAGCACATTTCACCCTGACGAGCTAGGTCTGCCATGGAGGAAATGTGACTCATGGTCTAGTATGATTTCAATACATTGGACACATGCTACCTGTTTTTGGAAAAGCATTCAGGAGAGTAAAAGAGATAGATCAGGTACCATGAATTTTAAATCCTGTTTTGAAAATATGGAAATGCTGCAGGATAGGGATTTTGCATTAGGTTAAAACCAAAACAGACCAATATTTGTAAATTCCTTTTATTTCTAGAACATGAGTAGCATTCTGAATGGTTTTTGAAGAAACATCTTATTTTTTTGTCTTGTACCAGTCCCGATAGGTAATACAGGATAGCAAACTTCATGGTGAACGTAAAGTGCTTAAATCACTCCAAGTATTCCTTTTAAAATTATTAACAAAATATTAATTCCATAGATAAGTACTCTGCCTGTATTTTACATTTCTCTCCATTCCCCTGGAAAGAATGCTGATTCATTTTCCTTTTGGAGGAATTTTCTTTCTGCTTTTTCTCCATAGCTTTATAAAACATTTCTGTGCCACAGTGCACTGTTTTTATAGTTCAGATCAGAAAAAAAAAATTAAAAAAGAATCACTTGCTAAGGTTTAGACTGCAGCTATGTTTCAGACTCTGCAAGGGTCAAAGCAGCTGTGATAAACTCTGTTATCTCCTTCATAATCTTCAAGCACAGTCTTTCTAATCTCCTCCTGAAGGCCCTGAAGGGAGAAGAAAATCGACCAAACAACTTAGCAGGAAAAGTGAGTGAATGGTGAATGCTTGTTAACGTGGAAGTTACCATTTCTGAAAAGCAGAAAAAGGTCCCAACATAAAATTCTGAGAAGGAGCTGTGAAAGGCTCACTCTTCTACTTTGGTGTTGACGCGCTAAGATACGGCATGAAAAATGGCTAAGAAAAACTGCACTCTTCTCACTTTCAGGTAGCAAAAATGACAAATATCTATCAATGATCCTGAAAAGTCCATTATTTGCTTTTCATACACTGCCTCTTTAAACAGTAGAATTTATTGCCATCAAATGTTGTGGAGATCAGAGAAGTCCATGGGGACTCTGGTGACCAGATAGGTATGACCTCTAGCTCACATACTTTAAACTGGAGTAAGTGAAAAGTATCCTAGGTTATATACAGGGCCTTTAAAAAAAGACAAGTAAAGAACATTTCATTTTCTGTAGAGGTGTAGACTTTAGCCTTTATTTCAGCACCAGTTGTCCATCTTACATTTCTTTTCCTATAGCTGTGAAAAAAGGGATCAGGAATTCCCTGGTAGAACATTTGCCTCTACCAGCTGATGCAGTAGGTATGTTCAAGGGCAGAATTTCCTTTTATAATCAGAGACAACCACTGTTGCTGTGTTTCCTATGAAGACCATATACAATCTCTCTGTGAAGTGTTTCCATCATCATGTCAGATCTACCACCTAAGTGCATGGCAAAGTCCTTCATATTTAGGGAAAGAGAGAAGGGTGAACTGAAAGAAAAATAAAGCTTTTCCTATTACTACCTATTTGTTTAATGGTGTGCTTTAAAGTGTCAGATAGCACTCAGAAACCCTGAGTTTTCTTTTTGGTAATTCTCACTCTGATTGAATTTTGAGTGGGGCAAATGTTAATGCTTGAGTAAATTATTAAATCCCAGCATAGA
>WBMY01013620.1:0-64077 GCA_013397315.1 Donacobius atricapilla | reverse complement strand
ATAGACTTACAGGGAACAATAAATAGATAAATAGTTTTTCATTTCCATCTTTAATTGTTTGATTCTGTTTCAAAAGGATTGCATTTTACTCTGTGTTGGTTTTGTGGTCTACATGAGAAGTTTCTGTTCCAATTTGCCCCAACTCTAGCACACATAAGCAACCACAATTTGACCGAGCTCTGAAGCACTGCTGAAAACATTTGTTTTCCTGAGCATGAACATCTCTAGGATCTGTCTCCACATCATTAGACTCTGCAAGGCTTTGTGTATATATTCCTTCCTTCACATCATGGGGAAATACCATGTTGCAGCTGGTGCCTGTACCAAGGAGGCAGAGAAACATGCAACCAATCTTCTTTCAAAGTGAAAAAAGTCACCTTGCACACAGCTACCTGGGGACCCCACACTCTCTCGCCTCTCCACAGCTGTGCATGGCACTGTGCCCCAGGCCATGCTACCTTCCCCCTGCCCCCACCCCAGCCCACCCTTTCATCTTCAATTTGTTCATCCCCACACCACGGATGTCATCCAAAGCAAGGGCCAATTAGCTGAATGTAGTCAGGGCACAGTGATTTGGATCCTGTTTTTTTGAAGAATAGATCCAAAAGGGTACATTCGAAGTGGTTCCTGACTGCAGCCATCAGAGGTGGTGAAATGCTGGCAACCTGGGGCAATGAGAGGAAGAGCAGAAAGAGGACACTCAGTGGGACCAAGTCCTCAGGTTAGCTATGTGGTACACAGATCTGAGACCATGATAACTTCCAGTGGATTCTTTGGTTTCCATTAAACATCATTAATGTTTTCAAAGGAGCATGAAATCCACGCTCCTGATTCCTCTGCTCCCCCTCCCCCATCCATGTCCCACCTGAATCACAAAGGGGACCTTCTTTTGTTATATTTGGATAATTATTCTGCTGTCTCTCCTCCTGCAACCAGCTAAACATCCGTGATTGATGAAGGGAACACATTGAGAATTTGAGATGAAGAAGTGAAGAGAGAGCAAAGCTGGGCAAATGAGCCAGTGGGTTGAAGCACTTGGGACATTAGAGGGTGTCAAGGATGGCAAATGATTTCATTGAAGTAATGATGATAAACATTTTATCCCTGTGCATATATGTGCATTATACCTAACGACCTCAAGCGTAAGTAAGTGAAGAAAGGCACTAAATAAATCATATGAACAGGCCCTAAATGGGAATCCCTAAGGAATAGGATCTGAATTGTAAATGTGTGCCTGAATTTCACACATCAAATTACAATAAGGAGATTGATATTTTAAACAGCTCTGTACTTAAAGGGTACTACATCTAGTCCTGAGGATTTTTCTGTTGCTTAGGGTTTGGAGTTTTTTCAGCTAAACTGTGTGTTTGTGTATATACATACACATATACACAGACACATATGTGTGTGTAAATTGATTAAATTAGGTACTTTACATGTCAGTGGGTTGCTCTGGGTTTCATCAGCATCTCAGAGACTGGCTAAAAAGTATTTTTTTCTGCCTCACTGAGATTTTTGAAGACATAAATTTTCAGGGACAAACTCTCTTCTGTTACACCAAAGAAAATAGAAAAGAAAAATCCCTTGCTTTAAATGAATTTATTCTAGACTTAATCTGATGGAAGTGGAAATACAATCTGACACTTACACTAACACTTATTTAAACTTTGTCCCTCCCTCCCTCGAACAGTGGAGCCAAATTCTTAGCTGGTGTCAACTGGCAAAGCTTCTTGAGCTGTCAGTAGAGCGTGCCTGTTGGCATGAGCTGAATTGGTCCAGCAGCTTCACAAATAGAGAATCAGCTTGAGTATTAATGGGAACAGGTTTTATGCAGGACAAATTATACTAGAAATGTCATCCCATTCCCTTCCAGTCTCAGACATCCTAAAATCATCAAAGTACAACTGCAGTGTTATAAGCACACATGAATGAATCTAATTAGGTATGGGAAAGTTTCCGGGATGGAAGAAATGGAAATGTGTAATAAGAGGTAGCAATACTATGTCCTCACAGATAGCTCTGGCCCCCACTGCATTCTTCAGTGGGAACGCATAAGAAGATAGCCATGACGACTAAAAACATGTGGGATTTCAGCTGTTCTACAGGTTTTCTCATTAGAGGAAAAGGAGTTTCACCTGGCTAGTAAAAGGATTCTGCCCCCAGATATCACAGTCACAGGATCTCCGCATCTTTCTTCCCAGCAGTTGCAGAAAGGCTGGCTGAAGAAGCAGGATCTGCATGAAAGCTGAAGGCCTCTTCCCATCACATTCCTCCTTGGCAGACAGGAGTCCTTGCAGTGCAGACTTTTGGAGATGCTGCCACCTGAGTTTCACATTCAGCATTTTCAGAGCAGAAAGAAGCGGCGAATTAACCTTTTAAGTATCAACTCTTCTGGTTTTTTCCCCAGAGGGTTGCCAGCCCTGCACAGAGCTTCTTCCCAGGTCTTAATTTTAACTGGGAAATTACATACTGCATTTAATTGCAATATACTTTGGTCCTTTGGGTTGCTACTAAGAATGTGCACTCCCACATGATCACATGTATGTACATTATACCTGCATTCCTATTTATGTATCTGTGTGTTTGTGTACATAGACAAATACACAGACAGTTCTTTTGCATTGGGGAAATAGTCATACCACATACTACTCCATAAGTAAGAAATTTAACCCATCCCCTGATTAAATTTTGTCCATTATGAGGAATTTGGAAAGTGAACACATGAAGTATACATTTTTCTTTTAAACAAATCCTTTCTGCTAGAGACACTTAAAAAAACAAAAATCTGTGTATTAGTTTTTAAACAATTTCCATGTGCTTGGTGGTGTATAAAGCACAGCAAAATGTCATGCAGTAGCTTTAAGTGTAAGGACTAGATCCAGAACCCACTAATCTCATTCTCTAAAGCCAATTCCAGTCTTTGCCCAGAATAGAAAAAACTTTGAATATTGGGGACAGACTACTTGAATTTTCTTTGTTTTTCAAACTGAATATATTTCAAAGTGTGTTAAATTATAAGTAAGTTTTCCTATCAGCACTGCAACCACTTCTATCTTTACTGGAAAAACAGAATTCCTTTTTGAAATAGGACATATCCACTTATTCTTTATATTAGCAAACTATATTTTCCATAAAGCTGTTAAAAAAAGTGTATTACATCCTGTAGTCCCTGAAGGAATGCTCAGTTCTTCACTAGACTTATTTGACTATTGGTTGATTTTTGGAAATATGTTGACACAGCCCTTCCTGTGAAATATTCACTTCCCTTTTCTTTCATTTCTAAACTGGTATGTCATATTTATGCCTTTTTGCCACATGATTAATGTTGCTTTGAAAGATTCAAGAATCAATATGCTCAGATGGAAACATCTGTATTTTAAATGTGTCCTATTATCTTAGTTTTCCAGCCAATCTGCAAAATGTGTTTCCCGTTGGACTTAAAAGGTGTTAGTGGTGCAAGTAGTGATAACATAGAAGGTCTTCTGATCTGACCTTGTCCTTGCCATGAAACCAGATCCTCCTTGCAGATTCAGGAATGTGGTGTATCTGGTACAATTTTCTTCTCCCTCCAGGTCTCCAGGAAGTATTTTTCTTATTAGATTTTTTTGTTTATTTGTTTATTTTTTAAATACTCCTATTTCTTCTTGCCTTGAAATATTTTGCATGACATTGAGCACAATATAACTAGTGCAACACATTCCTTTATGTCTTCAGCCAGCAGATAGCTTTACATTCTCAAATTCCTCTGGCTTCCTTAAATGCTCAGCATATTCAATGTATTGCAGGATCAAACCTTCAGTGGATATCCCCTGGGAAATCAAAAGAAAGATTCCTTCAAGCCAGCTAGCATCATATAGATTCAATGAACACAAAGGGGATGAGACAGAGCATAATACAGTATTTGAGGGATTTTACTGGCATGATATTGCAAAGATCGTGTTAGTCCATGCTGAGAAACACTGCAGGTTTTGTGAGGGCTAAATGTGTGTTCTCTGTCAATACAGGAATATGGCCTTCAAGTGGTTACAGTACTCTTGTTTCCTAACTCAGAATCAGAAACTGACTGCCCAACTGCATGAGCTTGGCCTGTACTGATCCTTCAAAGTGCTGGAGTGTAGCAAAGGGGAAAGAAATATTTAACTGGTAGGATTCTTTTTACTCCTCAACAGACTGGAACTTTGCAGCAGCATGGAATACTAGTCCCAGTCTCAGATAAATGGATCAGTGGATGGGACTATGTAATAACCCATAAATCCCATTTATAAATGTTGCCGGCAACTTCTATTACACCTGTGGAGTCTCTGCAACCTTTCACACTGTTATGAAAGTTCCTACATCTCTGTATGGTACTGCATGTGCTCTGTGGTCCAAGCTGTAACTAGGAAATAGTTACACCACTGTAAATGCAGAATTTGAATGTAAGTGCAGCAATCCATTCCAGGAGAAAGATGAGCAGGGGGGTAGGAGTATGAAAACCTGCTGAAAACACAGTTAGGCCTTTGTACTGTGGAAATGAATCTGGTTTTGGTGCTGGAGGCTGAGTTTGTGTTGATGCACAGAGTAAAACAAGAGTATTCAGACAAGTGGAACATGATCTGATAAGCCTGGAAATAACTCTGTCAGGCTATCCAGCCTGAATGACATCCCTGTCTCTGTCCTTTCAACACACTTGATTTGAGTACAAGCTTCCCAGAGGAAGGCTTTTCCTGTGCTTTCCATCCTGCTTCACTACTTCACACACTCCCTGATGGCAGAAGCAGTGCAGGCTAATGTGAGAGAAGAGCTATACACTTTTCTAGAAGGGACAATACTTCTTCTGTGGGTTTTTTGCTTTTTCAGCTGGCAGCCTGACTTTCCTTTTTATGTTCTAACCAATCCCTTTACTTACTCTGCCAGCTTAACACAGAAATGAAGTTGTACATTTCATTTATAAGACACTTGAACTTCATGTGTGTACAAGAATAGATAAAACTAGAAATAGGTCTGCTCAGGTTTTTCCAATGTGAGGGAGAAGCAACAATTTTTTTATAGCCTTCCCAGAGCACAATTTCATTAAGGTCGATATTCACTGAATGAAACTTTTGCAAAATGTATATCCTTATAACAAAAATAAAATGCAACAAGATTTGTGCCTGAAGATTCATAGACATGAATAATGTTCACACAATACCAAATTTCACTAAACTTAATATAAAAATTTATATTTGAGCTATGGTCTTCAATTTGCACAATTTATGCCCTGGCGGTTACACAGCTGCATTTATCAGAAAGGGGTTGTTCTTCTGGGAGGTAATTCTACTAAAGCTTGTGATCATTTGGCTCTTGATCAGTGAAATGAACTGAATCTCATTTTCTGCATCTGTCTCTTCTTATGTTTTCCACCCTCATATGCTTTATCTCTGGCAAGAAGAATACGGATTTCAAAATCAGGATATGAATCACCTGCCCATGAATCAGCCAAATGCAGGCGCTGCACCTAGCACCATTTTTAATATTTCTCCCAGGCATGACATTTGTCATATGTACAACATGCATGGATTTTACAAATCAGAAATATTTCATATGTGGAGAAGTAAATACACGCCACTCTTGTTAAGCTTCACAGTACAACCTATTGTCTATATGCTTACTTGTGAGCAATCAGGCACGCCGTAGGTGGGAGGGAGATCAGCAGTCCTTGGGCAGTCTTCAGAGTTACAGGGATACCTCCAAAGCTCTCGTCGTGTACCCATTGCCCCTGATTGAATGATGTTGCCTTTGGGAGGGGAATATTGACTCAAGTCTGAAAATTGGGGAAGCTCAGGAAAAACCTGGATCTGGATATAAAGGTGAATGAGTTGACTCTCTTGGGCTATGACAAATAATAAAGGTCATAATACAGTCTCATTAATGTGGTCACTTATCCCTGAGATAAACCCTCTTGACTGCTGTGGTATCATTTGCACTGATCAATTAATAAACAGTGTTTTCATCTTAATAAGAAAGAACTGAATAATCTTGACTAGATTAGGAATGCTAGAATAGAAATAGCCAGATAACTGTCTCTTAAAATAAAACAGGGCAAAACTCTTCATACTTTTTGCAAAAACATGATTTGGTTTAATAAAAAAGGAAAAGAAAAGGAGGAAATTAAAGTGAAAGGATCACAAAAAGCACCTTTTTTTTCATTACTTATGCTTCTTCTGCAGCTGTGAGCACATTCATTTCTTCCTAATCCCTAGCACTGCAGAAGAAAGAGGGCCTTCAGGTGAAAGGTTACCTACATTTATAATGTCAGGCACTGAGGCTGGTGAGGTAAAAGGTAAATGGTAATTTTATCATTAGCGTGCCTGACCCCTTGCCCCGGCCATATCTCATAGGAGACGTTAGGAATGGCTCACCTGCCAAGATGCAAACACTTAAAGGTCAATGCGCACAGAAATCTTCAAGAGCTTACAACTGAATTGCTGACACCTTTTATTATCACCGCTTAAATAAATGATTCAAGTGGGGAGACAATGCTAAGACTGGTTTAATATCAAGATTTACAGGTGGAGTTCCTGGAGCATTGTTTTCTAAAGTCTGACTACATGAATATGATTTTTTAATTCTAGAGTACATGAACAATGAGGTGGATTTTAAGCCACTTAAAGGAGTTTAAACTTGTATCCCTCTTTTGCAAGGCTTTCCAGCACCACACAAGGACAAAGTTTTATTTTCTATTTCCTATTAGAGCAGTGAATGCAGATTCCTAGATCCACCATCATCCTAGTGTATGATGTTAGAAAACTCATTTGACCTCGACCACAAGAAGTTATGACTGATGGGAAGATATCTAGCAACTGAATAACAGATTTTTGAGGCACCAGCTACGCTCCATTATTATTTAATGAAGTAACTAGGTAAAGATCCTTTCCTGTTTTTCCCAGTTGTTGCCACATTAAAAAGCTCTGGAATGTGGACACATCAGCATCAGGTTTTGAAAGAGCACCAAGGTTTACCCACCCATACAATATTTACAGGATCAACAACTATGATTCTAAGGGGTGAGTGTAATTTACTCCTGACCCTGTATCCCACACCTCCCATTGCTAGTAAAAGGGCCAGTCAGGTACACAGGATCCTGAGTGGTTTGAGATTTGTGTACATGTTAAAGCTGCCTTACATAAAGTTTCACCAGTAGAGGACACCCTGAGCATCCACCCCCATAAAGTAACAATATTTTCTGTTTGACACTACAAACACAGCAACTGATTATTAGCATGTGATTCAAGCACTCTACATCTCTATCACTTTTGTCCTTCTGGCAAATGATCACTGTTCTCCTTAATCTCCTGTCCTATGCCTTGTCTCCATCTACTCCATCTCTCCTTAGAAATAATATATTCACTTCCTTTGACTTAGTGACATTCAAATTTTCTTCTCCAGGTAATGTTCCACTTACTTTTCCCATGAATTTCATGAACTTTCTTCCTAAAACAGTTGTATACGCCTGAAACCGTCGGATAAAAAGCTTCATTTCTTCTTCTCACCTATCACCTATATCACTAGAACACTGTGGTGCTTGCACTTTTTTCCTGTATTATCTTATTCCTGCCATCTTCTTCCTGCTGCATAAAGAGGTAATCCAGTAATAAAAGAAGTTTAAATGAGTTGAAAACAAATGTGTGTACCCAAAGAATGCATATTTAAAGAAACTGATCAAAACCAAGGACTGCAGTGAAAATACAGACAGTGTTTATGAAAAAAAGATCTGTCACAGAAGCTTCAGTCATCCAAGTGCTTTGCAAGGACCAATAGCAGGTGAGCCACACATCACTGGCTGTTTGCACCACAGCAATATTTACAGAGAAATAAGGCATTGCTATGAGAGAATGCACCTACTGAGTGTAAAACTCAGGACAAGCTTGTGTTTTTACAAATCTCTTACTTTTTTTTCCTCTAATATCCTACAGTAGTGATCTAGATATAAGCGGCTTTTCTTGGTTTCATCGTGTAATGTAATTCTATTTAGAAACTTATCAGTAAATGTTACTGCAAAGCCATAATCTCACTTTGGCTTTCACAATTATAAAATGAGAAAGAATGTTGCACTTCCAGAGGGCTGCTAGGTATACAGCTGAAATGCAGTTTAAGAAAGCATTTTTATATTATTTATTGATAATTCTTCTTTATTAATAATTATAATTTATTATTATCATTCTTACTAATTGTGAAGGGCAAGGAAACCAGAGATTACTACTTATTTAACTTCTAATGAAATGCAATATTTCATCTTTCTTTGCCATCCTCTGCCAATATGGCTTATTGTCTGAAGGCAGATATTTTGGGAGAGAAGGAAAATAACCATCTATCAAAGTTTTTGAAATTGCAAAGTCCTTAACAGAAATGGAAACAGACTCCAAATCACTTGACTTTTTAGGAAGGGTCATCTAAAGCTCGAATGATCTTGAACCTCGACTGGCAACACTGGACTTCAGGTACTTCAGATAATTGAAATGCTTCTGCTTTCTCAATAATTCAGCATGTTTGTTAGCATCCCATATACGATATTTTCCCTCATTACCTGCACAGCAAGTTTATCAGTGGAAGACAAAAAGCAATGAGAGACCTGGTATATTTCGTGCCATACCATGAAATATTATTAGAGCTCTGCCTGGCCAACTCCCTAAAACCTCACTGCCTTGTGGCACCCTCTCCACAGGAGCATCTGGCTGCATAGGCAGAGCTTTAGCAGACACTCATATGCCAGGAGTATTAGAGAATTAATACTGGAGCAGACCTCAACTGAGACACAGATTTAACTATGACTTACTTTATGCAGCAAGTTATCTAAGTGGGACTTAAACTTAGCCTGACACTTAAGCACTTAGAGGAGTCAAGAATGTAATGAAGTGCTGGAATTACCATTTTATGGAATTGCCATTTCATAAAATTAATTATATAAAATATATACTTTTGGAGTCAGCTACAGCTTTCTATCTGCAGAGCTGCTTTCATGGAATTTAATGACAGAACCAAACTGCATAAACTGCAATCTTTCTTGCCTTGCCACACACTTGGTGTGTTGGCCGGGAAACGGGTCAAAATTGGTGAATGTGAAACCACTACAACTGGTCTTGTGCATCAAAACCTTCTGTACAATTTCAATTTTGATAGCACATGATTAAGATATTGTAAAACAGTTTATAATCATTATAAAAATATATTTACTTTTTTACCTGGCCACCTGAGTAGTAATAAAACCAGGTAGTAATAAAGCTAATTTTATGACATGCCTTTCAGGACACAAAAGAAATAAAATACTTTCTTTTTTATGCCAATATTATACAACTGTGCTTAAGCAAAGCGTCTGTTCTGCCTCATCTTTTTATGTTTCTTGGTTGTTTTTCTTGTTTGCTTTGAAATATTTATTTTCCACACACTCACAAGCACTCAAAGAGTTATCAACAGGTGAAATTATCCTAGCAAACACTCAGAAAAGCTCAAAGACCTAGAGGTTTCCTCATTTTCTTACCATGCAAAGTTATTTATTTTTGGTTCACAGTGGTCCCTATTTGAATTCTGACTGTGAACACGTGCAGAACATGCCACTGCCTCTGACATCAGCTGGTCACTTGCACATGTGGAAATAGACTGTCTTCAACACGGAAAGTAAGCATTGCATTGCAGCTCCTGTCTGGATGCTGACATGAAAAATAATAAAGACAGAGATTCTTGATTTTTAATGCAGTACTGCTGATGGAAACCAGCTACTAACAGGTGGGATGTGACAAAACATATCCAACTCAGCACCTTTTCCCTGCAGAGAAGGATAACTGATGCACTTGCACCTTTCCACAAAGATGGAAGATGCTGCTCTGACCATTTCCAAGACACAGAAGAAGGCAGATATGCTTACTTTTATATCTGTTGATATATGCAGCCATAAACTCCAATATAGTGCAAAATATCTCATTCTGTATCCACAAGAAAGTGAAATTGAGAGAACAGGGATGGATACTCTTGGCTTGAGAAGTTGATATCCTATTACAGGATCAGGCCCTCCTTGTTTTCTGTGTATCCACACAGACTAATACCAAGTGTTTACAGATCACAGGTAGTTTGATGTGGAAGTATCTGATGTTTACTTTTCTTTAATGGAAGTGCAAAAACCACAATGCAGGAGAATATATCATTTGGTCATAGCACTTCAGGATAATGGTTGCTCTTAAATATGGTTACAAGGCTTTCAGGTAGCTCTTTCCTCCATGCTTCTGCCCCCTAGAACACACATTCTTGTGCACATTTGTGGAATCAGATCTTGCTGCAGCAGAGGAACAGACAGTCAGACCAATGTATTCTAATACCTCTTAATGTACGCCAATTTTTCTTTGTTGTTTTGTTTCTTAATAATCTCCAATTGCAAAATATGTAGGAAGCCACGCATAAATTCTGGTTATAGTGTCATCCCCCAAGAGACAAACACAGGCAGCAGCATTTTTATGTGAGGGGAGAAAAAAAGAATATCCAATTTTCCACTACAAAACAGGTGCACTCCAATTTTCAAAGTACATCGCACTTGTCTCTCTTGTTTGTTTAATCCTAATTTATCGGATCAAGACAACGAATAGTACAGTTTGGTTTTCTGGCATTTTCATGTCCACAGCAAAAAGAAGGTCATTGCATTTGGGTACTAATCTACCAGTGCAGTAAGCCGTGATTAAAATGTCTTGGTAATGTTCTCAGAAAAGCATTACAACTGCTTGAATCCATATCCATCTATAGCCAGAGAAGAGGGGATGCTAGTCTGGTTTGGTTAAATACATATAAACTTATTCCCCAGTCAGTCAGCTAGAGCAGCAGCCCTGCATTTCAGCAAGCAAAATAAAAAGATTGCCTGGGGTCAGGATAAAAGCAAAGGTACACAGGGCCATGAAACAGTTTTCACTGTTATCATTGCACTTCAGAGGACTCAATAGAGCTCTCACTGGGGATCACAAGTGACCTCAGCTCTCCTTATAAGTTTCTGACATCTCTAAATTTATTTTAATGTCCAATGAGAAGGTGAAGGGTTAAATAAGGAGGATAACTGAGGGAGTGGGGGGATTTGTGTCTTGGCTTTGTGCTATGTTCCAATTCTGTCAAGGAGTCTGAGCTTTGGACAGATAAGCAGGGAGAGATGTAGTCCTTAGAATAAAGTGAAATGGAGGTGCAATGCAAAAAAAGATATCTCTGTTCAACTTCTGAGTGAAGTTCTGTGTGCCCGAGCCACGCTTCCCCTGCTGCCACTGCTGCGGCTTTTCCTCTTCTTTTTTCATAATCGTCCCCGTTATGAGTCTTTGTTCACAAAGGTGGAAAACACGGAGGGCTCTAATGATGCATTATCACAGGTCAGGGAATGAAGCACATAAATCTCCCTGGCATTTGCCTCCACACAATACCTCTAAAAGGACAGCAGCATTCCTTAAAGATGTAGCTTTTCCCCAATCAGATGACTCAACAAGGCAATGTACCTGTGGGCTTTTGCCAGGATAATCACCTTTTCCTCTCACTGCTCCTTGGACAGCTCCGACCTTGTCTGCTTTTCTTAAGTCTGCTGTGTTTTCTGTAATGAAGACTAGAATTCAGTTGTACATCTAGGACTAATAGCTCTTAAACCTAAATTATTTCCCTCAGTTACAGTCAGATTGTCATAAACATACAAGCAGTGAAGTACAGAGAGATGCTTTCACTGTAAAAGCCATTTTGAAAGCAAAACTTCAGTCTAATTTAAAGATGTTATTGTTGTTATAGTTGAAGACTGATGGAGCTGTCTTGGAAGACCATGTCAGTACTACAATTGGCTTAGTTTAAATCAACAGCAACCTGGATTGTACAGAGGAGTGAGAGTAAGACTATGCATAAAATGTCAGTAATCAATGGCAGTTGTGTTATTGTCATGACAGTATGATGGCAGTTCAGTGAAGCAATTATTAATTTTTCATAATAAAACTGAAGGCAGAGACTCCCAAAGAAATAACAATGTTTACTATATATTACACAAATAATTACCAAGAATAGAGTAAAATAGCATAGAAAATTCTGTCATATACTCTGAGAAGAATCTACCTTTTAAACCAAAGATCACCGTACAGGTTCTCTTCTATTGTAAATGGAATAACATCATAACTGTAGCTAATGCATTATTTTGGAGTAGCTGGGTATTTGAAATTTCCAGCTCAGTTTATGATGGCTTCTTTCACATGTAGACATTTACACAAGTGTTGACTGAAAATAGCAACATTGTCATTTTGTAGCAATCTAAATCCCGGTTTCTGGCACCCTGTGCTAGAATGACCAGTTGTACATGGAAAGATGACACTGACCTGAACATTCGATTAATACTTGTGATGTTGCCATAATAATGGCATTTGTTCTTAGGGCACCACTGGCCATATGCAATCAAGTGCAATATTGGCACTTCTTACTGGCTTTGAGTCATCCATTGATAAGCACTTGTATTTTAACACATAATGAAATGTTAATTTAACTGGAAGTCCACTCTCTTGTAAAGAAAAAATTCAGTGCAAGCAGTGATGGCCTGCAATATGCTACCAGTCCTGTTATTATAACCAGACTCTGAATAGACTCAGATTGTATGTTTAGGGAGTATAGCTTGTACAGGGTCTTCATTCTGTCAAGGACCCTACAGTCCTTGTGGGAATTCTAGCAGACCTTTACAAAATCATTTTCCCATTCTCCATTCCTGTGTTATGGCTTAACTACCAATGGACATGGGTGTCATTATTTCTACTGTTCCCAAAACTTTCTTTTTCAAAATTAAATCATATTTATTTTGCAGAGTGCTCATCTATTTCTTTCCCTCTTTCTTAATTTGTGCTTCATCCTGCTTCCTACAGAACAGTTTTGCAGCTGTTAACAAGAATAAGCAGAATCTTTCCTTCTATTTCCAGAATAAAGGCTACACATATTACTTATCTTGATGTTCCCAGAACAGCATATTTTTCTTATCATGATGCCTCTAAACAAACTAGCAATCATTTTCCAGCAATTTCAAAGTTGACTTATGATTTTAAAACAAATTTATCTCAATCACAAAAGCACTAATGATTGTGTTCTTCAATCTACTTATTTTACATTCTCTTTCATGAACATTCAAAATGATCAAAGGTGCTTAATTAGTACCTTGTTAAAACTCTTTGGTTGCTGGGCTTTGGTGTCCTTTGCATTTCACTCACAGGATTGTCTTCTTTTTATTTATACAATATTATAAAGCTATAGCATTTAGTTACTTCCAAAGCAGAACTGAAAGCTCTTTTTCAGTGCACTGCTCCTTCTACCATTGACAATGGGAATGAAGTGGCCCTGCAGACTCAATGTGCTGATTGTACTGGCATTTTCCTAAACAGTCATGAGTCACTTGGTGTGAAAATTAATAATGCTTATACTGAATTTGCATTGCACAATGCACATTTCTCCCTGCAGAGTAGTGGGTTTTGCTAACCAGTGTTTCATGACAACTGTACCTTACTTCTTATGAATACAGCAAAGTGCCAGCTGAGAGGAGGAGCCTAAGAACAATGAATTTAAAGTGTATTAACAATGAAGTTCAGTACATACAATCATCAGCAATTGTTGGTGAGTCTGAAAACAGATGCAAATCAGACAGAGGGAATTTTGCATTCACCAGTAAGGGTGGTACTACAACAAACTTCACAGAGAAAAGTAACATCTGCTGAGGAAACCCCTGTGATGGACACCAAATTAATATATATCTGCTGAGAACCTGAAGAGAAGAAGATTAGAGAAGAGGGTTATAGAAAGCACTACAAAAATATGTTTGTGCACAAAATTAGATTACCTGCTGCTTCTGGAGCATTTAGGTTAATATTTGTCCTAATAAAGACCTAGAAATTTTTCAGAATCAAAGAATCTCTGGGATTTGATCAATTAATCAAAACCAAAAAATATTTACCCAATAATAAAAAAGTTTCCAGATAAGAAATAACAAAATTTCCTTCATCTTTGATAACACTGTGAAACTATAATTGCTGAATCTAAACTATCATATTCAGCTGTACCAACTCCTGAAGAACATTTCATTGCCTAGATTCCTTTTATCCTTGTTATTATGTTTTCACCATTTAAAAAAAAAGATGTCCCAACCAACCTTCTACCCAGAAATACAGAAGTGCTGATCATACAAGTGTTTTCTGTGATTCTAGTTACAGCTCCTTTGTTTTTAAGGGCTGCTTCCCAAGGGACTCTCCAAACAAGTATTCCAGCTATGCTCCTTCTCAGTTTTTCTTTTTTTATGTACCTTCTCACTGCTATAGCATAAGAAAACAAAACAAAAACAAAACAAAAAAAGAAGTGTCCTAGACTTAGGATAAACACGACTTAGCAAAACCCAAAGCAGCAGTAACTTCTCAATCTGAACCCAAAGCACAGCACTGAACAAGCTCCTGAGAAGGAATTAATTCTACCTTGGCCGAACACAGGACACTCCCCCAGCTCCCTCACCAGAGTGGCAGTACAAGAAGCAGAAAGGCCTTGATTCTGTGCAAACACTGCTGAGCAATAAGAAAAGCATCCCTGTATTATCAACATCATTTTCAACACAAATCCAAAACACAGTCCCATGGTAGTCACTAAAGAATATTAACCCCACCTCAGCCAAAACTAGCACAACCAAGCAACAAGTTTTGAATTGCCTTCTATAATATGGAAGGAACAGAATTTGGACACCAAAGCTTTGTAGTTCTCATAATAGTGCAGGGGGTCATTTTTTCTAATGGTTAAACTTTACCCCCAGGCTTTCAGGATTATGTGCTGTCATTATCAAGAAAAATCTCACTGCATTAAGAAGCAGCCATTACTTTTAAAAAGACAAAGACAATGGGTTTTTTTGTTAAAAACAAAACAAAACCAAGAAAGCCTTATCACATAAGCAGCATGAACTTATTTATGAAAATAAAATATATAATGACAATTTACACTCCCCTAGCTCTTGTAATAATAAAGTATATACTCAAGCCAATCTTGTTTATGTAACAGGAATGGTGTTTAATTCATCTGTGTCTTAAGAGTGTGCCTGACACCAAGTGTGAAACTTCTAGAGCCCCTCACCTCTTCAAGTACCTCTGTAAAGCCAGGACGTGCTTACAAAAGCCTATCTGTTTAAGCAAAATGAAGAAAGGCTTGACAACAGTTTAGGAATTTATCCTGCCATTCCTACAATCAAATCTCATCCAAATATTTCACCTATTTAGAATCCTTTCTTTTGCATTAATTTGCTTACAGAGCTGATGTTTATGCCAACCCCTCAGGATTACTGAGTTGTAGGTAAGGGTAGATAGAATGCAAATATGCTGTACTTAGATCGCAAAGAATTGAAGAAAAGCTTTTTCCCTTCTTGTTTGCCAACATTTGTTGTCATTGTTTCATAAACAAAAATTAAAGTGATAAACACCAACAATCTCTTCAGACAGTGAAGAGTCATCCCTGGCATCCAACACAAAACTTTCAGTACAGTTCAACCTGCAACAGTTCCTCTCTGACTTACGCTACCTGTCCCCACAAAATATATCTGTATATGTTTGTGCTATGCATATGGAGACACTTCAGCGTGCAGCTTTCAAAAGTCATTTCTTTTAATTGGAACAGTACTGCATCACTAGTAATTGTGCTGTATATTAAATGAAGTCCTGAAATAGCTCAGCTTTATATAAGCACATGTGATGAATGACCAGCAGAATCAGCTGAGTCAGTAATCAGTGGTTGACTACAGAATACGTATGTCTGGGAATCAAATAAATTGGTTTGTTTACAGAAATCACATCTTGTGTTGAATGTGGTGTTTATCAGCATTCATCTTCAATAGTGGCTGCCAGTGGGGCTGTAAGTTATTCATTTGTGTGAGCTCCCTGATTGATGCTGTTCACACAAGCTTCTATTCTCAGAGCAATATCTATGTGGAAAAAACACTTTGCCATGATTAAGGGAATTATTGATGTTTTCATTCTCAGATAGTAACATCTTGTCTAGCATTCACCAATAGCAGCAGATTCAGCAGCTTCAAGTTTTAGGTGTTTGTGGCAGCATAATGGATTCAAAGCACGAGGTGAGACGACAGGCAAAACTTGAAGCACAGAGAAGAAATTTGGATAATATTTATACAACTTCATGCCTTCACAGTTCTGTTTAAGGTCAATTCCTTGACACTTGGTGTGATACCCAAGCTGAGGCACAGAGGAACACTGCTGAAACCCAAGGAAACATCCACATAGAGGAACAGCAACCCCTGATCTGCTTTCTCTGTTCTTTTCCACTGCCCCCATCCATGATCTCACAGCAAAACGAGAGTGTGTGGAGGGAACCTCCTTGGAGCATTTTACTTCTTACATTAGGGACATTCTCCATATGCCCAAAAAGAAGCTTTAATGTCTCACTGATCTGAAGAAAATAAAGGAAAAGAGGGCCTTCTCATTTATTTCTCTACCTTTATATCTATTTTAATATCCTAAACCTCCCACTGCTTACATGTCTAGGCAGTTTTTGAATTTTCTTTACAATATTTTAGCTTTTTTCTTACAAATCAGCTTTAGTCCTGGATCTTTTTTAACCTGTATTTTCATCATCCACTTCACAATAGACATACATTACCGAAGGAAATCTGTTGTTGGTTTGAGTGATTGTTGCCTTTTTATTGGATATTAAAAGGAGGGAGACTGGAAGGATTTTTTTTTCCAGTTAAATATACTCACAGTTTGGACTGAAGTGTGCAATATGACTGGTTTGGTCAAATATTAAGATCCACAGGAAATTTAAAATAACATCAGTTGCATATTCCTCCCTTTCAGTTAGATAGTACGCCTCTGAGTCACATATTTTAGCTTCCCAAGGGTTAAGTATTTCAGCTTGGTAGTCTAATTCTAAATATCAGCCGTAGGTTTAAACCCTGGAGTGTGAATCTGAGAAATTGTCTTCTGCTAATCCAACTCCCCAGAGGCATTTTAGGTGATTACAGTCATTCTAGCTGTAATTTATATAATTATAGAAAATCTGATTTTTCTTGGTTGTCTTTTTTTTTTCCCATTTGTCTCCTGTTGCCTAGTCTGAAACAGAAGGTAGAGATTTCATTTATGCTGCTAGACATGTAAGTGTATGTATTTTCCCCAAGCTTCTGTATTGATCATGGGATGTTGTGCGGATGTTTTTCCAAGTGACAGCTTTAGAAAAATACATCAGTGCAGGTGTACATGAAAGTCAAGATGGGGACATGAAACAGCAAGACATACGTGATCACCCCTGTAAAAGTGTGGCAAATTGCAGGATGCCACCTTGCGGAGGCTACAGCCAGTGGAATACTCTGCAATTAACCATTCCAGTGAATAGGACTGGAACTTGGGGATGGTTTAACAGAGGACTACAAGTGCAGCATGTAGTGTCTTTCCTCTCCAGGGGAAACAAGCATTGTTGGGAGAGGCTGGATAGTACAGGGAGACAGAATAACATTTCATTCATGAAGGAAGAAAACTTGGGTCTTGCATGCCTCTGAAATTTTCCTGTATTCATGAAGACCTTTTTTTCTGTCTGTATGCAGAAGAACCTTTCTTGCTGTCATCACAGACCATTTTAGACCACCTTTCTCTCATAATGCTGGGTATTTCTAGGAGATGCCTAATTCGACATCCAAGCTATGCCAAGCCTTAAAGAGATTGTANTAAGTGCTTGTGAGGCAATACTTCAATTAAGCGAAGATACTCATGTTAATAACTGACTGACTCTCCCCTCATCAAAAAAACAAAACAAAACAAAACAAACCTGAGGTCTACAGAAAAAAAAAACAGACAAAAAAAATCCCTAGCAAACCACAGAGACAACCACTATGCACAACGCAGAAGATATCTGATTAATGACAGACATTTGGCAATAATTGTTAGCAACCTTGTGAAAGAGATATTATATCACAGACATGAACTCTGTTTTATTGTCCTCTTTTGTGGTCCACGGAGTAGAGGGAAGGAGCATTATGGCAATGAGAGGACATGGAGAAGTCTATATACAGTATCATATGGATAGACAACAATTTAATCAATGCTAAAAAAAATTTAAAATATATGTATTTTTAATATGTTTTAAAATGTTGGGAGAAAATGTGGAAGTATCTTATTTCCATTTGAAAATTTTATTCTAATAACTTATACCAATTTTCCTTGAGAAATATATAGATTCTCACAACTAGGGTTCCTTCAATTTTATTCTGCTTCCCTTGAGTACCACAGAGCGACTGGACTAGAAAAGATCTCAGTTCAAATCTCAGCTCTCCTGGGAAGGGCTCAGAATATTTCTCTGAGTATCCAGAGGATGTCTTATGTCCTGATGAAATGCTTCCACTACTTGGGAGACTTTTAAATGCTCATGAAAGCTCATTAAGGAGAGTGCAAGAACAACCTGATAGTTGCTCTCCAAGAAACCCTTGCAAGAAACGGAATTAATTGAGATAGATAGATAGATAGATAGATAGATAGATAGATAGATAGATAGATGATAGAAAGGTAGATAGATAGATAGATAGATAGATAGATAGATAGATGGAATCCACTTCCTCTCTACTGTGCTGTGCTGTGCTGCTCTGAGGATGCAGACAGGGATGATGCAGCCAGGAGTTTGGTCTCCATCTCTGAAAGCCCAGGACCTGAGATAAGAAGGGAACAGGAAGAGAATAGCTACTTCACGCAATTTTTTTTCTTTCTATCAAAGCATGTATCTGTCAAAAAAACTTCTGAAGAAAAGAGATAATATTTTTGTTGGGAGCTAGAGCAGATCCTCAGAAGTAAATACATGGCAGAACTGGGAATTTTGCCCTGGGAAGGATTTCACAGCTGTAATTCTCCTTTGCACTCAGTTGCACAGCAGTATGACACCAACCACAATGGCCCTTTGTTAGCATAACAGATAAATGAGTCCTATAGGGGTTTAGTTACTTAAAAGAATCAGAAATCAAAAAATAATAGTAATTCTTGCTTTTGATTCACAGTATTTTTATATTTATTAGAAATTAGTTAATATCATGGTGCACAAACCTTAAGCCAGTAGACTCCCTTGGATTTCCTCCCACTCTTCCATTCCAAGAAAAAACAGATGAATGGCATATGATGTGTTTTTAAATTGGGAAATAATATTCCTTATCAATTTGCTTGCATTAAGGAACAGGTAATACAATATGGTCAGGACAATATTTATTTGTAGGAGTTCATGACCTCTTCACTTATATAAATACTTATGACTCATATTTCTTGCCTTCTCCATCTCTCACTCCCCAATAGCTTTATTTTTATTACAAGCTTTTGTATTTGCTATATTTGCTAGTCATAAAACACTTTCAAGTAGATATTTAGGTGCTGTCACCTGGATCTGACCCTCTAAGTTCTATCTGTCCCATTAAAAAATAGGCAGTGAGTGACTGAAAAGCAGAGGAAAAGTAATAACTGCTAGATCATCAAGTAGGTTATTGCTTTTCTTACTCATCGCTCCCCACCTCACCCCCACATGCTAAAGAAAAAAAAAATCAAGACAGCCAAGGCTTTCAAATCACATATTCCTTCAGCAATAATAAGGTGGTTGATGCTTAAAGCCTCTCGCCAACCTTAATCCCTAAATCCCTTGCATGCCATAGCAAATTGAAATTCAGTTTGGGCTGTCCAGCCTTGTAAAGACAAACCATCCTTCATCAAAGAGGTGTCTGTGTTGATAAATTGCTCCCTTCATACACATGACACTATCTCTAAAAGTGATTTGTGTACATTAGGATAGCAGAAAAAGATGAAACCAAAAACCCTTAAGAGTAAACTAAGATGAAGAATAAAAAATATTACTTGGAGCAGACAGGTAGCTTTTTACAGAATCAAATTTTGGGAAGAATCATTCATTGTAGTCTCTGTAAAACACAAATCTTGCATATAGGCTGGGCAGAAACGACTTACCATGGATGTAAAACTCACTGTGGAATTGCTCAGATGTGTTTGCAAAGCTGTTCTGGGGATGGAGTTCAGGAGGGCAAAATACTGAGCAAATGGGATGAATTCTTCTGTTGTCTGATTGAAAGCAAACATATTACAACATTAACAAGTATTTTGGTTCCTGCTGTTCTAGTGCAGCTATGATGAGATCTTAAGATGTTGTTGTGTTTTATCCAATGCACAAGATCATTTTTCTCCTAGCGAAGCACAACTCTGGCTGCTGCTGTTGCTGTTGTCTTCCAGTTGGAATTCGCGTGTTGTGAGTAGCTACTCTTCATTGCTTTTTGCAGTGCTCCTAATATAACATACTTTGAGAAAGATTTGTTCCTGCCCTAGATTTTCACAGCAACTACTCCTTAGGATGTAAAATGCAGCTCCTGGTACTTCAGGGATCTCTATGTTTTCCTGATTAAGAAATCTAAACAAACAAAAGCTGAGGGAAATTGAATATGCAAAAAGTAGAGGGTTAAGTAAGGATTTTATCCAAACAAAATTAAATTGAATTGAAAGGTGACAATCTTATAGTATCTTTTTTAATAGTAACATTCTGTATGGCAGTGATTAGCAGGTGAATATCTATTTTGCAGTAATTAGGAGAAAAAAAGGCTTGTTGAAGAATTTATTCCACAGCTTCTCACCCCAATATCTTAAAAAGCAAAAGAATATTTTGAGCATTCCTGTGTGGAAAACCCTGTCTTGTCTCCTGCCACAAAATCCCTCAGACCTCAGTATCTATAATAAAGAATGGAGACAGGTTATGGTGAAACAAATTTTGCAGCTGAGTTTTGAGTGCTTTTCTCCCACTTCCCACAGCCTTCCCAGTGGTACTGTGGGCACTTCACAAGACTGGCCACTAGACAGAATTTGCCTGCCTAAAATATTTCCCTGAAGACCAGTAATGGCGAAAACCAAAGAGAAATGCAAAGGAGAAACAAGATGATTCCAAAAGTAAGCAAAAGTAGAAATATGTGGCAAGTCTATATGTATGTCCCTGAAGGTAATCAGATCAGACATAAGAATTATGCTGATCCCTACATGGATCCTTTGTCTCTCCTTAAGGCTGATAACTCGCATCTTAAAGAACCTTGACAAACAGAAGTGATTGACACTCTCCTCATTCAGACCTGATGTGCCTCAACCATTTTTCCATAATTCAATTTTGTATGCATGATCTGCGTTCTTCTACAATGTGTTGTTCAGAGAATTCATATGGCTTTGCACACCTGAATAATTACTTAACTAATCCTAGGTTTTTTCCACTCTGCAAATCAGAACCTCAAGTAAATTCCTCTATGCATCAGATGCATTCCTCTATTCCATCTGCTGCATTCAGATGCTTATTTTAAATATAATATGAGTGGAAATGCAAGACCAAACTATAACTTGCATTGTCTGCTTTCTTAATTTGCTATGGATATAAAAGCAAGGGAAAAAAAAAAAGGCAGAATGGGGTGGTTGAAGGGTCCAAAACAGAGTAGAAGTCAAAAAGGCAGAAGGGCCAGCCTAAGTGTATGGGTGCTAGGATGGATGAGACTCAAAATTGCCCTTGTCTCTACAGCCTTATCACCTTTCCACTGTCTTCTGTACGTACATATGTGTATGTGCATATATTAATATCTGTAAATAAATTATGCAGTTTAGATATTAAGTCATGCCCCTGAAAATATTTCTTCTAGTATTGGAATTTTTTGCCCATGAAGAGTTTTCATACCTACATCTTCTTTCACCTCTATTTTCTGTGGAATCCAGAAAATTAGTATATTTTCTGTCATTTCTATGTTCTCTTTAAAATTGTATATTTGGTTTAGAATTTAATTTTGATATTCCGATTAGTGCAGTGCTCCCACAGGATTTCTAATGGAACTTCAGAATATCAATTAGTTAAAATGTTGTTCCTATTGATAGATGTTGATTTTTTTTTTGTGTCATGTATTAGCAGCAGTCACTTACAGTACCATAGGGAGATTTGTTAGACCAGATCCTCCACGCAGACTTGATTTGACCTGTGATGGTCTGTAGCCTGAAGTTCCTGTAATTTAAATACTCAAGAGAAAAGGAAGGTGGGAGAGCAGCACGGGAAGTATCCCAGCTTACAAAGACAGGTAGAGGGGCAGAGTGCTGGATTCACAGCATAACCAGACTAAGCACAGCAAAACCAGGTGCCTCACTGCTGACTGCTCCTTATAGGCAGCAGACAGAAAGGAAGCCACAGAAGCCAGGTCAGCCTGCCTGAGATTGGAGTCTCTGCTACGAGTGTCTTCCCATGGACTAATAGGAACCCAAAGGCAGCTGTGCTCCCAGCCACAGAGGTTTCCTTGATGGGCAGGAATCCTTTAAAGCTACATGATTGGTGAAAGATGCTGATGGCTCCAAGGGCTCAGCGCAGTCCTAAGTCTCATGGAAATAAAGTTGTTAGATGGCTTTGGGTCCCACACTCCACCTTTCAATTACTTCTGATTGCCATAATGTTCACAGCAAAAACAATTTCCTGGTCTTCTTTTGCCTCTGAGCAGTCCCTCTCCCACTCCCCAGTTCTCTTGACCTTGTCAGAGCTGCTTTAACTCCACTGGTCTCATAGTTCTCTATCTCTGCTCACCCAGCCAGGGGTTCACCTCCAGGATTGCTCAGGGACTGGGTAGAGAGCCCTCCAGGCTCCCTTGGAGTGGCACCCACGGCAGCAGCTGTTGGGAAACACTGAATGCTGCCCAGACTCCGTGCTTCCCAGAAGCCAAACACAGAAATTGTGCAACACCCACAGCCTTTTCGGGCCCAGGAACCAAAAAAAAAGAACTCACCCTGAGCATTAACCCCACCAGGCCTATGCTGTGCAAATGCTGCCATATAGCAGGTAAAAATCCCTGCTGAGGTCTCATATTCACAGTCTCCCCCCCTGCACAAAACTGCTCCCACCTCCTCCGATATCTTGGAGAAGTAAACCATTTGTTTAATCTCTTTGCTTTTCCCTGACTGCCAGTAATGAAATGCTGCTCTTTCTGAAATAATTTCCTGACTATTTGCTGAGATTCATCTCCGACATTTCATTAAATATGATCATTTAACTGTACAAGTACAAATGTATTTTTAATTTAGCTTACTGCAGATATTATAGATGTGGGGAAATGAATTTGCATTGCTCTAGGACAAATATATCATTCACATATGAATGCCACAAAAGAACAAATTATTAAAAATTACTGAAACTTCCACAAAGATTTATACTTAACATTTCCATTTTCAATCTCAGTGCCAGGGAAACATATAGCTTGTCACTATATCACACATGATATTATGAAGAATGTTTGGAAGATTTCCCTGGGAATCTTTATCCACATTTCCATCTTGGATTTCATGTCAAGGAGCAAAATCTGCTTTCAGGGAGAAAGGTGAATTCAGCTGGGATTTGTTTGGGAAAACTTGGCTTATCAAATAGGTTTTCATTAAAGAATTCCATGAACACACATAAAAAGAGATATTACTTTAATGAAGATAAGCCCAAAAGAATAGAGATAGATTAAATATTAATATATCCAATGCATGTTCCATCCATAATGCTATGTCAACTGTATGTTTGTAAACCAGCAGTCAAGGTTAGAAAAGAGAAAAAAGATTTTTAAAAAAAGCAAATTGGTCACAAATAGAGATTACTTGGACCCCAATATATGTTTCAGATATTTTTGAATTTCAAGAGAATCTGGAAGTGAACTGTTTTAGGTTAGATTGCTTGGATTTTTTTTTTCCACATTTCTGGACTAAACACTGTTTAGGAAGAAAGCAAAAGAGCAAACATCAATATACTGTGTGTTTTAATAGTAAAAGTTTTATATATTAGAACTTTTATATTAACAAAACTTCCAAACATTCAGTTTTGAAGAATGAGGGGTATATTTTGTTAATCTCTAGATTAGAGGAGAGAAAGAAGATAGGCTCTGCTCCTACATCTATCATAGTTTGCCTTTTAGAAGCTATATTACTTAGAAATAGGTTGATAAATGGCATCAGTTTACTCAACACCTCAAAGTGGTGCAGTGAAATTTTGACCATGTATTTCAATCTATCCTGGCTTTGATAACAGGACTTCAAACATATTTGAATCTTGGGCCATCATTTCTGTACAGTATGGGGAGCTCTGGATTATGACCTTTTTGCTTATATATGAGAAGAACAGTACCAGTAACACAATAAAGGAATCATATGCTCGAATTTATATTTTATCATCTTCTGTTTCCATGAAATGTAACATTTTCTTAACTGTATTCCATTAATTTATCTCTTTTTTTTTTTTCTGTACCTATTTTAGAAATGTATTAGCATTTTGAACATAATTTCTCACAAAAACCAACATTATAACACAAACACTGCTGATGTCTTTTCAAAGCTTGAAACATTGACTTGTAGTGTGGTGGCCTCTCTGTGACTCAGAGCTTCCAGATGTGCTGTTCACAAACTGAAGGTCATCATTTAATTGAAAAGCTGCTCTCATTGGCTTACAACTGTGTGACAGGTGTCTCTGAAATTAACTTTGAAAAATTAGTTCAAGATGAGCCTCTCAAATTGTTATTGTAAGTAGACCAGAGCCATATATATGCCTTTTTTCCAGTTTGTTTTATAGTCAGATCACAGTGAAGTGAGTTTAGGATGCTACACATAATGTCTATTTAATTTTGGTATATGTCTGTGAGGAGGCTGGAGGTCAAGGTTGGTCTGAATTCATGTCAGTCTAGTTCAGCACATTAAAAATGAATTTACTCAGCTCTTCATAGTTTCCCAGTGGACACTTAGGCATGTCTCACAGAAGGGCCCTTTGCTGACTTCTGTGAGAGAGGACAAAACTTCTATTTGCTGAGAGATGGCGTTGTTTCTGTACTAAGGAACAGTGGCAGAGCTGGGAAACAGGCCTTCCCTCAGAATGCTCAGAAGCCACATGAAGAGACACAGGGGCCTTGGATTTTGAGAGCTAGCAAATTGCCAAGAGTGACTAGTCTCCCAGGCTCCTCACGAAACCTTCATCTCTTTCTTTCTAGCCCTGTGTGCTGGGTGATGGGACAGGATGACGAGCTTGCCTGTGGATGGGGCCAGAGACAAGGAGTGCAATTCCTACCTCCACTCCTTACCTGCCAGATAAGCTGAGAAAAGCCGTTCACCTAGTTTCAGCCGTTGTCACAACACCTGAATTTTTCTAGTATATACTTTATAATTTTAAATGTGGCAAAGCAGCCTCTTGTAGCAGTCTCCCCATCTTCTGATGAAGAATGCATTGCAATAAAAGTACAGGAAACCTTTGCCAAGTGTCTCAGCTGCTCAGCTGTGGTCACATTGGAAAAAATATGCCTGAGAACAAAACTATCAGCATGTTCAAAACAACAAAAAAAGGCATTGTCCATAACAGCATAATTGCTAAGTCATTTTGGCAGCTTTTCCCTCAGTTTTTATAGATTATTTATACTCGGTGCATTTGTAGTCTGACTTCTGTTTTTGTTCTTCAAACACACTTAAAAGTCCAGCCTTGGGTGTTTACAAAGAAAACTATGGAGTTCAGTCACAACTTAACTGGAAAAACACGGAGGAGAAACTTGATAAGCAACTTAGCATTCAGCTCAAGTTCATTTTAATGCATTTTTTCCCTGAGAAGCAATCAATCATAAAACTGGTGTCTTGCTGGAGTGTCCTCCCACCCTCTACCTGTAGGGAAAATAGATGTCTTATCCAACATTACAAAAAGGTGTGGATTTCATTGACTGTACAGGAAGGCCCACACCAGGTGGAGCAAGGAGCACAGCAGCACAACTGATCACGCTCCTCTTGTCTGAGGGGTCAAACACTAATAATATTGTCATGATAGGAATTAGAAGTAATGGTTAATGAAGACAGGATCTTTTCTCTTCCAGGGGATATTTGCCAGGGTCACTAGTTCTTTGTGTAGCTGCAAGAATAAGCAATGCAGCCAAGTTGCAAATATGTAAGCAACATGAGCAAATATTTGCATCACACCAGTGGATGGTTCAGGCCAGCAATTGGACCATGTTTTGCAGTTTGAAAAAATAACTGAATAAGGGGAAACCAGAATAATCATGCTGTGATAAATTAGGTTTGTGATTAGAAAGACTGTAATTCCTGGGTAGTGGAAATAGCAGATGCTTGAGGAAATGGCAAGCTAAGGGAGTTAAGTACCAAATCTCATTGAATTTCAACTGCCATGTTAGTTATCTAATTGTACTGCAATAAGAAAGCTGTTTTAAAGGCCCTACAGCATTTTTTTACACCAGTAACTTTTGACAAAGTTTACTTGGGAATTTTTTCCCCTTTTTATCCTCAAGGACCTTCTTTTCTGAGCAGTGAAGGAGAAAAATCTCTGCCTCAGTTTTGTCATGGTCTCTGCAACTTGTTAGTGTTACACTTCGTTTATTTTCCAATGCCAGCTTATTTCCAACAACAACATGTATTCCTCAGTATTTGAATCTGTTCCAGGATACATGGAATAGAAGAAAGCAGAGGCGGGTTTCAAAGTTTAGAATTTTTTCTCCTTAGGATGGAGCTAGTGGAAGAATTGTCCTGATATTTGACCAAGCAAATTATGCCAGCTAGTAGGTGCTTTAATTTGTATGCCTGAGGCTTAAACAATGCCACATCCACTTAGAGACCCGAGTGTTACTGCTCTGCTCCTGTTACAGTTTGTGATATCAGATCGTATTACTGTGGATGTGTGTCTGTAAGTCCTACTGGCTGCATGTGTGCTTATGAATGTATTTCTAGCACGGGGATGGGAGATGAAAAATAAATCTAAAGATTATGGAGAAGCAGTGATTTTTGTAATTTAAATAAAATGATCAATTGGTACATGCTTTTGGACCAAATGAACAAAGATGTCACAAGTAATCAAAAGTTTAGGGTCTGGAAATCCTACTAATACGAAGTGATCTTGAATGCAGGATGTCAAAAGCTTTAAAATTGATAAGAGAACAGTCCTAGATCAGCATGACATAGCAAACAACCAGTTGAAGTGCTGAGCTAAATAAACCACACTAATATGTCAGAGACCTTATTTATTTATTTTAAAATAAATTAATATCTATAACTTTTCCCATCAGGATATGTCCCTATAATTTTTTTTATGGATTTGCATCATGTGAGCATATTTTAATGAGATACAGGTAATCTAATTACATATTTGTTTCAAGAACATCATGCATGTTCCAAACATTCTGATTGTCAGCTGCAGCATCCCAGGAGCAGGTTACTCACAGTGCTCGGTCATCTTCTACAAAAAGTTACCACAAACTCTCTTACCTACTGAGGGTAGCACTTACTGAATTTTCTCATCTGCAAATAATGCCCTGCCCCAATGCTGTCACTATTATTACTATGTGACTATAGATTTGTAGAACTGGGAAAAGAGCACCAAATTCATCAAGGCCAAGTATTTTCATTCTCCTTTCCCTATGTAAATATGTTTGTTATCTACTTGATAACAAGTACTGAATGAAACCTATTTTGAAGCTATTGCCAACAACTGTCATGGTATTTTATGTTATCAAAGGATGACAATAACAATCATAAGTATTTCCATAATGCTGCCTCTACAGAAATGAGGAAATCTTTAGACAGATAAAACACAGAACTGAATGCAGGAGATCCGAGTTCTGTTAGTATCTCTGCTGCAGATATCTTCTGTCACTGTATTTGACTGAGTCACAGTTCGAATGCATATTTGTTTTTCTGTAAAACAGGAATATTTCCATTTGCATATGTGTGTATTTTGAGTCACCCATTTTGGAGGACCTTTCTGATGGGGATACTGTAAAACTTCATGTACTAAGATATTTTAAGCCTTTTGGTATTTAAAAATGTACAGGTGATGTTCCTGAGGAAATTTGATTTAAATTTATGTCAAGCAAAGTTTTTTAGGTGCAGTGCTGATTTTCTACTCAGGGGCCATGGGTTTTGTCTATGCTTCACACTGACCCTTAATAATGGTTGCAGTTTAAACAGTGACAACACCATAATAACAATCTTGGTAACAGTGAAGCTTATTCTGTACTGACAGGTAAAATACTGTCAAGTTCAGATAATTGGACTCCGTTGTCTTTTTCAGTCACTGAATGAACCATCACACAGACAAGGTTCCATAATTTAGTTATAAATGATCCATTAATCCATACAAGCATCATTTCAAAAGCAGAAGCCTAATGATGATGGTAAGAATGGTAGCAGCAATAAGACAGTTAAAAGAGGGTCTTGCTTGCCAGGAAGAAATGAGTGCATTGCTCATAGTCAGCACTGTATGCCAAAAAATGCTAGTATTTTAATTAACTATGCCTTAAGTGGAAATGGAGAATTCTTTTTCCCCAGCCATCTAAGCTAGCATGGAGTTAAAGCCAAAAATATCTATAAAGGCAGTATACTCTGAAGTGGTTGGCACTGTTTTTGTCACCTAGGCCTTCATCCCCTGGCTATAAGAACTGCACACACACTAGATCACCCCCCAGCCTTGGGAAACCCAGGCAAGGAGAAGCGGGCAGACTCTCAGAATTTGAACATACTGCCTTGCCACAAGCCTTTGTCATACGTGGATGGTAAATAGTCTGTAGATGTGACCTAAAAGATCGTAAAGTAAGGGAATTCCAACTCTGGTAAAATTATATCAATACTTTCATGAAGAAATTGGTGAGAAGAAATACCAAATACTAAGCACGTCTCTAGGTTAAACATTAGCAAGAAATCTTCTATCTATCACCTTGGATGCAAAAATAAATATATTAGAGAGAACTCAGTTTTTTCTGGAAAAATGGCTCCTACACTTTGCCATGGAACCAACTAAGCTGAAAAGCAAGTAATCACCAGCTAAAGTGAAAGTTTTAAACCATCATCAAAGATCTGAATCTTCAGTGGTTTTACATACCCCTCTTTATTTTAGAAGGCTCTGAAATAAAATTCTGAGAAAAATCACCTTATTTTTGTGAACAGCCTCTGGTAAAACAACAAAGAAGATATTTGAAAACCTATTTAACATTGTATAGCAAGTGCCCTTCAGGTCCTGCATAACAAGTCAACAGGTAAATTGTAATAACAGAGTCATTTTTAAGGGGCAGATTTTTCCTGTATTCACTTTGGTACAATTTTCTTGTTGTCATTTTTTTGAAAAACCTATTATCCATTATTTTCAGTCTTTTATTTATTTTTAGCTTTTCAGTCATTTATTTATACAGTGATACAAGCAAATACTTTCTGCATACATCCTTCTCTTGCATAAGACATGAGAAGCTCTTTTTATTATGCCTTTTTTGAGATAAAAAAGCAAATTGTAAAGTATTATTTTAAAAATCACCCAGTCTCATCCACTGCTGCAGTAACTTTATTGTGTTCACCCAGCTCCATGTTTCCAACAGAAATCTTCTTAAAATGCAAGCTGGAATGATATATTAATTCTACTGATGGGTAACTGTGTTTAACTGAAAAAACACCCTGACCTAAATTTGCTAAACTGCTCCTGGAGTTGCAGATAAGTGAGCCACGGTAGCTGAAACAGAAGAATGGGGCTCAGAAGACGATTCTGCCCCAGTGTTTTTGCACTCTGTCTTGGTGACTTCAGGCAAGCCACATAAGCCCTTTTCCCACCTTCTTACCATCTTCACACTGTTAATTCGAATTGATGTTTAGCTTCATCACCAAGATGATGCTAAATGTATTAGAACCCATGAGCATTGCCTCTCGAGCAAGTCTTCTCTTCATAAAACAAAATTGTGGCACAATGGGAAATCTGTCTAGCTGCATCTTATGAATTCTAATTTTACTGTGAAATTACTCTATCATCAAATATATCAGGGTAAGTGGGATCTACCGTACATTATCTGTGCTGTATCATATATTGATCTGCCTTCAAAAATATGGCATTTTGAATATCAGTCATCTCCTATCAAAATGCACACTCGGTGTAATGATAACTGGTTGAAGTGAGGAGCATAATCCATCCAATTTTTCTGTGAGAGAAAGAACTACAGACTACAAAACTTCATGTAGGAAACACAAGTATTGGGTGTGAAACTCATGTAACGAGACTGGAAGCCCATGCCAAGTGAGAGGGTGAGAGGAATATATCCTTGTTATAGGGAAAGACTTTTAAAATCAGGTGGCATCTAGTGCAGAGCAAGTTTACTTAGAACAGAGAGATTAAGACAGAGACTTAAGAGTCCCAAAAATGCTGTGTTGAAAAAGGGATGTAGGACTGGCCTGAATCAAAAAACCGTTTGGAATTAATGAAAAAATCAAGGCATGAAATCAGTATAGAGTTTATTGGTACAGCTATATTTGAATTTTTCATTTATATAGGGACAGAATAACTGGGTTTAAGATTTTGTCCAAACTGTCTCTGTGTGTCATGTAATTTCCTATTTCTTGTCTTCGAAGGGTGAAATTATAAATGCAGAGTACCTGCTGTGTATTCATTCCATGGAAGAGTGTAATTAAGCTATTGGGCAAAGAACACCTGTCTGAAAGACCTGAAGTACTCAGGTCTCAATTTCTGTGGTAAGGAATAGCAGAACTACATGCCAGAAATACAATGTGAGTACAGAAGGAAATATTTAAAACATAATATCCCAGCCTAAAACATGAAGCCTAAACTAACAATATTCACTTATATAGCTACAACTTTGACAGGTTTTGCATGTATGAGTACAGTCAACTGAGAAAATTCAAAGAGAAAAGTTACAAAGGAAGTAAATGTGTGCTGTAAAAATCTTGAGTTGCATATTGCAATCCACTTTCATCTACTTCCTTGCTGCACTTGGTTATATTATTCTTTTTTTTTTTTTCTCCTATGTCTTTTGTCTATTCAAAGCACCCTAAGTAAAGCAAAGGAGGGAAAACCTTTTCTGTCCAACATAAAGAAAAAATTATTTTGAAAGATACCAAAATTATTTCCTTGGTATAAATACCAGAACAAAACGCTATCATTCTCCTAGTTTTATTTTAGTCCTCCTACACAGACATTGTGCACTTGATACAAACGTGGGTTTAAAAGCCTAATTCAACACAAGGAAAATAACAGGAGCAGACTTCATAGGCCTGGATTGGGTACAGGTGCACTACCACAGGTGAATTGAGGAATAAGAACCCAAAAGAGGTAAAGGAACACACTTCCCATAGCCATGGGACCAGACTATTCCTATGCAATTAATATTATATGTAGCTTAGGTCAAGGTGAGAATTCATGAGGCTGGTTTCTGGCCAAGGGGAAACATTTCCTTGCATTTACTTCCCACGCTAAATGTAAGGTTCTGCACTCATCAGACATTCTGCCCTCTGGAGCATAGTGTGTTGCAGGTCCTATCTAGATATGCACACATACATGACTGCTTTTCTGTAGAATTAGCCTGGCTACATTATGCAGTGTTTATGCAAGCTTTATTTCTTGCGAATGTTGTATTAGGCCAAGGGAGATCAACTGCTGGTTTAGAGCAAAAGTTTGAATGAAGCAGGCAGACAGTATGTAATTTGGCAGAAACCCCAGCAGTACAAAATTAATACATCCAAATACTTTTACCTCATTTAAATTGCTGGAGTGAGATTATCCCAGCTCAGTGCTTTAAATCCTATAGCCAAAAAGTTTTTGATGTGGAATTAGTGCCCTATTGTTGGTTTACTGTGGCCACAAATTTATTCAGCTGATATCTTTTCTTCTCTGGGCTGTTGGCTCAATGTAGAGCTGGAGGGCAACCACCACCTCAGCACATCTACGGTGTCTACTCCAAGACAATCAGTGATTCTCATGGGTTATTTTTTGGAAGGAGCCTTTCATTTGTCTCAGCTTATCATAGGGTTTTGCTGAGTCTCAGGTGTTGCCAATAGTCCTGTTAATGTCTAAAGTAGAAATGTTGTGTATGTAATAATAAAACAATCATTTTGTGCCATTAATTGACTTGCACATTGCTTTCTGTAAGTGCAATGTATACCCATAAAAGCTTTAGCCCCCTGCTTCTCAGCTGACTAATTCAGGTGGGGCACCTGATTAGATTAACAGCTAACCCCTTAGAACATTTGAAACTAACCTCAATAAGCCCATGCACTTGTCTCTAGCATGAAAGTTCCCCAAAGTGTTCAAAAGCACAATTAGAAAACTAAACTTTCCACAGGGCTTGGCAAAAGCTCATCTGGTGGTTGCTAGTGATGTGTTTTTGAAAATCTTTCTTCCAGATGGCTAAAGTATAGCTACTCTCCCAAGAGTGATTATGCTCTAGATAACACCTCTCTATTTTAGATCATAAATTCATGTAGAGGAGATTATTTTAGTCTTGTACAACACCAGATGTATAGTCTGTGATTAAAATAGCAGGTGGTAACAATAATAATGATTCAGTGGCATGGAGAGAAGTCTGTTCCTACCAGAGAAAATTAAAGAAAGTAGGGAAAAGAATAATATTTGGATTTGTTAAATCTACTCAGATTTACTGGATGCAAAAAGATGCAGCCCTGTTCTGTGCTCAGCTAGCAAGTCAGATGGAGACAAACTGCCAGATGCAATCAGCTGCAGGAAAATCAGATCCAGCAACCTGACTTTTCTTTTTCTTTGCATTCTCCTCAACATTAGCCTAACTTTTCAGAGTCACTAATATCTGCCATCTTCCCCAGCCCAATGTGGGCAAAGTTTAAATTTAAATAAATAGCTTTATTAACAATTAATTTAAGAGCAGAACTATATCATTAGTTCAGTGACATAATAAACATATAGCACTAGGAAAATTGTTTCGTTTAAGACGTATTAATCTTATTTCCTTTTATTTGTAAAAGTCATCTTTTATTGGACTTGATAGCCATCTCACAGCCTGAGAACTGCCATTGTGAGATGCAAATTATGCAGGAATACAGAATATTTAAGGAAAATATTTGAACACAGAAGTGATTACTGTTAAGCTGCTAGTTTGTATGGATAAGTAAATCTTGTAGAGTTCACAATTTTGAAAAATCTACCAAGCTAATGGCATGGCTGTGCCATTCCTTGTACATTTAACCCTTTCACAGACTTCACCAGTCTCTACCATTCCCCTGAGTTTCACAAGTTGTGTCTATAGCATGAAGTCTTTCACCAACAAAAGAAGGATGTCCACCTCTACGGTTTCTAACTTGAGGTAGTCAAGCAACAAGAAACAGAATTTTCCAGTTCTTAAGACCCATTAAGGCTCTGGTTCTGCAGTGCATTCACCCACATGGAGAATCACTGAATCCAGTGTGTTCTCTACAGATATCAGCACATGCTCTGAAACCATTTTTAATGAGAGGAAAAGTTGCAGCAGAACTGGCAATGCTCCTACCACAACCTGTCAGCTAAACAGCAGAGAAAGAAAAGTTGGTTAAAATCTATTTTGCAACAATGTAATTAAACTCATTTCTTAGATTGAAGAAAACATATCTTCAAGCCTTTGAAGTTTTGAATTACTTGTTTTGCATGCCACATTGAGTTCATGACCATGCATTTCCTAGTAATAAATTATAAGATTATTTAAGTAAAGGTGTACCAACATTCTCTTTTTCCCTGACTCAGACCAAAGAAATGTCAAAAGAGTTGGTGCACAGTCTCATGGTCAACATGAGACTGAGTCAAGGGCAGAGTTTTGGAGTGGTTCTGGCTCCACCCAGATTATTCAGCTTTACCTTCTACGCTAAGTATGAAAGGACCCAACCTTATTTTACATTAAATATGTGGATGTTACCAAACCAAACCAATCCAAAACAGGTTTCCATCCCTCATTTGTGGTTGGAACCCATAGGTTAGTGTTAAAAGTTTGATTAAATTATTTGCATCTACTGAATTGCTGAAAGATTTATAAAGCTTTGTTATTGTGTCCTACATTGCAATAATAGACAGATTAGAGCTGAAGACAGGAATTTTCCAATTAAGATTAGCCATTGGTAACCTTAAAGGAAAGGTAAAATGACTGATCCCCTGCATCACCTCCTAACTGGCAATAAAAAAGAGTGAACAGGAAGAGACAATTACTCTTTTCTGAACTACCAAAGAAACAGATTGTGCACAGCAGTTGCACTGGATGGCTCTGGCAACCACCTTCACTAGTGAGAAAAAATATATACCTTTCAGATTTTGGCAGGGTACACCAGCCCTAGGGTACACTGTACAGGCTAATCAGCCAGTCTGACTGATGGGGAGCTGAGATGTTAAATCAGCTAAGAAGGATACTTATTAAGTATAATCTTAGTAATACATTTTCTTATTTCATCTATTTGTAATTTTATTCTATTATTTCTAATGTGCATTATTTTCCAGCTAGCTGTAGGTTTATATCCTTAAACCTTTTCAAAGGATTTAAGGATCTGACAAAGTACAAAGCATGCCAGTTCTTTATCCCTGAAATCAGACAGCTGAAATACTCTTTGTTGTGCCCCATATCTCAATACCTTTATCCATGTTTTCCAAAGAGTATCAGTGCTGAACTTTTAATTTTGCCTAGCTGAGAAAACAGAGTTTTAAAAGCAAGCGAAAGAAACCTCACCAGTGGCCTGTGAATAGTAAATGTTTCCTCATTCTCAAGAAGAACTTTGGAAACTATCTAAACTTCGGGGTCCTTATACCATCATAGAGTACAGTATATGTTATGATTTTGGTAGTATGTAGCTACTTCCTGGAAAAACAATTACAAAGCATTTTGTGTTTAATAATCTATTGCTTACTGATTGCTTTGAACAACAGTTTTAAAAGCAATACTGAAATTACTGTACTAATGTGACAAAGTTGCTGCTGGGACTTTTTGTGATCAGAGGGTCCTTTATTTCTCCATTATTATCAACAACTCCAAGTATCAACACAAGCATTTTGCTTAGTAACAATAATCACAATAACTTATATTTAATATCTTCCCCTTATTGAAATTTGAAGTCTTGTTCACACACATTCTTGTCCCGAGCCCTTCCTTTCCTCATTAACCACAGTTAGGATCAGTGTAAGAACCTCTGCTGACATGGCCTGCATGAAATTATGACCTTTAGTCTCCCTCACACACCTTCACGCAGGATATCTGTATCAGTGTGTTGTGGAACAGCACAAGGCAGCTCTTCATCCATACATCTGTCTTAAGCTGCATCAATGTGACATCTCAGCCTCCTGAAACATATGTCTCCGTGCCTTTTGCTTCTTTCTTTGATAATGCTGACCAAGTATCTTTCTTGTATGTGCATTGGAATAAAAAATGAAAAAGAGGAGAGAATTCGGCATTTCAAAGGTGCAGCACAGTTGGGTACTTTTGTCCTTGTATGGAAGGCAGAGAGCAGAGATGTGCTTGTCCTTGCTTTCCTGCAGATCCCAAGCAAAGCTTAAGATAAAAACAAGAGTGAGAATGAGCAGCAGTATACAGGGGCCAGGACACTTCAGGCACCAGGTTCAACTGTTATTCTTCTTCAATATCCTAATTCCAGCCATACAAAAATAAATCACAGAATTTGTTTACATTAATTTGAGCAACACATTTTTTAATCTGTGTTTTTCAATCTTGATAAGCACTTTACTACAAAATACTCATACAAGGTTGCATTTGCCATAGAAAATGTTGTAAAGGAGATGCACAGACAACTGGACTTATTACGACTGAGTTCTCTCTCCTTTCTTCCATTAGCTCAAAACTAGCAGCCTTCTCTGGTTCATGATAAATGAAAACCAGAGAAGGGGTGACTTTAGAGACTCTCAAGTGGCTTTTGCTATTTAACTAGTTGGCAGAAGGTCACAGTACACATCAGCAAGAACACAGGCAGTAAGACAAAAGGCAAGAAATCATGCATCAGATGATTGGAGAGGCCCATCAAGGAGAGAAACGAAAGAGAAATAATTGCTAGGAAGTTTTCTTAGTGCGTTTCCAACTTAGACACATGCATGGAGCTACTGAAGACAGAGATGACAACCAACAATAATGCTTTGCTAGAGAGGCAGGTCTAGGTCACGGCTGCGTTCATGCTGGTCAGATCTGATTGACTGTGACAAACAGTGCTGAGTAATTGCTCTAATCACTCCAGTAGGCATTGTACCTTGGCCCAACAAAAGGATGATGCAATAGCGGCTTCAGAAGCCTGCTGGCCCTTCAACCTGACATCTCTGACAGCAGCGCATTTGTTTTAACGGGAGGGTTATTTGGAGTTGCTGCTGTTGAACAGGGGGAAAGCCCAATGAGTATTCCTAAGTTGGCCAGAGATAAGGGCCTCATTAAAGTGCTCAGGAGTACTTATTTGCAGGTTGACTTGCTGTGATGATCAGTTGGTGGAAAGCTATAACAACGAGAAGCACAAAAACATGTCATAGAGCATTGGTTGCAGGTTTGTGTTTCTCAAGAGCAGCAATTAGGGTGGTGTGTCATCAAAACTTTCACATCAACAAAGCAACACATTTGCTTTAAATGAGACAAAGTCAAATCTACTTAAAGGAAACCAGAACTGGAACATTCTTCCGTAGTGCAAGCCGCTTCAGAATACCAGACTGTTTGAGAAGAGTATTGGGTGAAACACCCCATGAGGAATCTTTCATTCCTTCCTGTAATTCCTGCCTTTTTCCTCCTTCATGTCAAATAAGTCTCTGTTTATAGCAACAAAGTTTTGTGAAATCTGGTCTCCCTTCTAAAGCAGATGAAGCAGCCTGAGATATCTTCATCTTCCTTGTTATGGGATGTCTTATGAATGACTGCTGTGTAGAAGGAAGCAGTCAGTCTCTGTTTGCCTGATTATAAAAGAATGCTACATTTCTTAAGCCCTTCAGCCACTCCACTCTCCTAACCATTTGCTGCGTCTGGAAGCCAAGTGTGTTCAGGGCTCTCCTTGTTCAGAGCAAGTCTGATGCACACATTGAGCAGCTGAGATGAACTTGAGTATCTGGTTTGCTGGCTGCCACAAGAGCATCTGCCTCACAAACAACATGCTCTACGTGGTTTTATTGCCCACTCTCTCAGTATCAAAAGCAAACACTGCTTGCTAGGATGCACTCCCAAGTATTTCATCTGTAAGTACTAAGTGAATTGTCATTGAAATATACAGCATAGCCTTCTATTACGAGAGCTAAAATGTTTAACACATGGGTGAGTCCCCTCTGGGGGACTAACACTTGGCAGAGCTGGCCTCCCTTAATAACATGTTGTTCTCCAATGGAATGACTACAATAGATAACGCTAAGTGGATGTGAGTGAAAGGCATGCTGGTAAATACTTTGTTTATTTTTACTTACTTCTGTGTGTGTGTGTGCACACATGCAGCATTGTGTGTCTGCAGGGATTTCAGGCTGCTTGACCTTCAAAAAATAGGTGGAGCTGCAAATTCAGCAGCACAGTTGTTTGCACTGCTTTAAGCATTAATTCAACTATAACAGAGGAATTCCAGAGCTGACCCTTAGGGCAAGTTTATCGTTTATACCACCTAGCTGCTGCCAGGCAGTGGGAGCTGTGATCCAGCTTTATATTTAAAATGCATTTTTGTCTTAATTATTTGCTGTTAACTTAGCTTGTCAGCGTTTTGCAGGAGTGTGTGCGTGTGGATGTGCACGTGGTAGTGTGTGTGTGAGAGGAAAGAGGAAGACATGGAGTGTGACTGATCACCAGCCCATTTAACAAGGGTTGTGGCTTCCTCCTTGGTGACCAGTGCAGAGGAAAGCCATGATGTGATTGGGAAGGTATCCGCATTTGTCTTCTCTTAGAAGTTTTATCCAGGAAAGGTGAATTTAAACAGATTGCCCCACACTGACTAGAGCTTAAAATGATGACTGGAAGTCTGGAGAGTGACCTGTAGGATTGTTTTAGTAGTATAACAGCAAAGACAGAACTTGAGTGTCACACATATAAAGGGATACAGTTTTAGCCCATGCTTTCTCCAAGGTTAACATAAATATCTTCATTAAATTAATCTTAAATTAAATTAAAGATTGATCACCCAAAGTATAGCCTAGTGAGGTAGTGAACTCTTAACTGGGCTTGTCATTGATGTTCTTGGGCCACTGAGGCCTGTCCTGAGCCAACTTTTGAAACATTGCTACCTGTATCCAGGTCCTCTTAATTTTATTCAAGGGTTATATGAGGGAAGGTTTGGAATATTGAAAAATTATAAAAACTATGTCTCTTCTGACATTCATTGATGTAAAAGGTAATTTACTTTGATTTATTGGTCCTATTTTTTTCCTCTTGTCATAACAGTATTAATAAGTGATTCTGTTTACTTCATTGAAGGTAGTCAGTTGGTGCCACAATTGGTGCCCACAGATACCTCTCCAGTGACTTTGATTTGCAAAGCTGTGGATTTGGCCCATGTTCTCAGTGGACCAATTCCAGATACACATGAAGGTTAGAATCTAACCCAACAGATATCCAGAACAGTTACAATTTTAATTGTGGGAATTACTTGTGTAGGGACATTACACTGAAATTTGATTATAGCTGCTTCGACAAGTGTAACACTCTGTAGGAAAATCAATCCTGTTTCTGTAATGAAGAAAAACAAGTCATTTTCAAAAGGAAATATGATTATACATTCACAGTTTAGGTTGAAGAAACAGAAGGCAGCTTAATACAGTGCAGGCTTGCTCAGAGGGAATATCCACTCGCTGAGGCCAGCATAACAAGATTGGATTCCAGTTTAATGTGGTTGTGACTCAAATCCCTTTGGAGAGTTTGTTTGACAATCTGACAAAGTTATCTCAAGAAAAATAGGTTAAAAAACATAAACTTGACTTCAGTAACTGCATTTCCTCTTCAGCATGTAGAGTATTTTGCCTGGAGGCCCCTGCAGCCTGAAGCCCCATAGGTAATACCACTTTGTGCCTTTACATAAACCAAAATGCTTTAGCAGGCATTTTGCTCCCTGAAAACGTTTGCCATGTGATCTTAATATGGGGAAATAAGGTCTTTCTGGTCTCTCTATATGAAAAAGAGAATATGAAGGAGATGAAGTGTAACTGTTGTAACTGCAAGGACATGGGCTCATTTCCAGTAATTTCTAACTACTGTTTTAGTTATATTTGAGTAGATGCCCAGTTCCCTCATGATCCATTTCAGAAATCCCAGTTTAAAGTTGAATCCTCATACTTAGTGTCAAAGCAGAATGTGCTAAGTGAAAGTGAATGCACAGCCCAGCTCTGCTTCCGCAGATGGGAAATGGAGGCCCACAGAAATGTGCCATGTTGCCTTTGGGGCTAATTGCTTAGTCACTGGCAAAGTCAAGTCACTCCCACCCTCTGTCTTCAGGCATAGTCACGGAGTAGCAATGGCAGTAATTGGAACCTTCAAGATATTACAAGCTCTAACTATTCATTACTGTCCTCAGTTGTCATTTACCATCTTTCAGCGGGTGGTTACCAACTCACAGTTGAGCCACCAGAACAGATTATGTAAATCCTAAAGATTCAAAGCCTAATCAGACAGGTCTTCTCAAGTCACCTTCATCTGCTATGAGGAAAAGCTGAGGGAGCTGAGTTTGTTCTGCCTGGAGGAAAGAAGGTCCCCCAGAGGGACCTTATCCTAGACTTTCAGTACATAAAGGGAGCCTATAAGAAACATGGAGACAGACTTTCAGCAGGGTCTATACCAATAGGACAAGGACTAATGGTTTTAAATTAAAAGAGGGTCAATTTAGATTAGATATAAGGAAGAACTCTCTTATGATGTTGTTGGTGAAACCCTGGAACCATTTGCCCAGAGAGGTGGTGGATGCCCCATCTCTGGAGATATTGAAGGCCAAGCTGCGCAGGACTCTGAGCAGCCTGATCTAGTTAAAGACACTGCTGGTTATTGGAGGGGCGTTGGGCTATATCATTTGTAATGGACCCTTCTAACCCAAACTAGACTATAATTCTACTGTCTCTGGTTAGGTTGAAGTGGATGAACTGAAGTAAGTATGGCATGGGATATTTTTGGAAGCACAAAATAACATGACCATGACAGCAGCTGATGTCCTGTCTCCAGGGCATCAGCTGAGGAATACAGAGAACACAAGCTTCATGAGGTCTCTGAAACCAGCTGAAGATGACCCCAGCACAGTACTGCGGCGACCCAAGATGTTGATAAACAATCAGGACAGATTACAGGACAGAGAGAGAGAGGGTTGAACATACTCAGTTGAACAATTTGCACTCTGAATTCCTACATAGTTCACTCAGATCATGAGCTGGGATCCTTCAAAGAATGCTCTGAACCTCAGCATTGTTTTGATGAAGTTGCAATCAATCTTGCCCAAATTGATTCAGATCCAAACACTAAGAGTCAAGAGCTGCCTCCTCTCAGACAGTTTAAGTCCCTTTCTCCTCAGTGCTCAGTAAGTATCGCTGGTTGGGTGGGCACCTTCCTGAGAAACATCTACAAGGTGATGTTTGGGAACACTTGCCTTCAGAAGCTCTCCTCATATTCTGGATGTCCCTATATTTTAAGTATAACTTTCTTTTGTGGTTATAGCGCTTCTCAAAGACTCAGATGCCTCAGGAAACAGGAACCTGCCATTTCTTGGCCTTACTGTGCACCATTTAACCAGCAATGAGAAAAGGTTTGGCAAAACAATTAGTTCTGTCTTTTGTTCTCTGCTCATGCAACCCAGCGTGAAACATCATACTCCGGACATCATATCTGCACTCCTCCATCACCAGCTTGTAGCAGGAAATGGGAACTTCCTGAGGCAGAGCCAACAACAGATCCATGTTGCCACCTACAGCGTCCTGGAACTGAGATGCCCTTACATATTGTGACATTAAAACTGTGCCTTGTTTGTGCCATGAGTACTTTGTAGGGTTTTTCCTGTGATAATAATAGCCTTATAAGCAGAAGCTAACTTCCCTACCACAGTGCAACAGGCCATCATCCCAAACTACACCTGAGAGATGAGAATGAATGGCATCTGGGATATGCTGCACTCTGGGCTATCTCAGGGCACCAGCTGACATAAGCACTATCTGATGTGCTGTGAATAATTCAACAGGAGTGCATGCCTGTCTGCACCAAATTTCTATGGCCAGGTGATCCAGTAATGCATAAATCCAATCTTAGCGATCATCTGACCACAGCCTAAACATTCAATGCTTGGCTGTATCATTAATCTCACTGTGTGATTTTAGACAAGTCATTTTCCCTTCCCTGAAAATCACTTTCCCACAGCTGGAAAATGGGACATAAGAGGTTCCTGTAAACCCATAACTCTTGGGGGCTTACTGTCCCACTGCAGGATGTAAGTAAATTCTGCTTGCTTAGAATGAGTGTTTGCAAAGAAATAGTAATCATAAAATAAATAAAAGAATATATGAGAGAAGCCAGAATGGAGAACAGTTGTGTTTTAAAGGTTGGCCGAAGGCTGTCTTCAAAAATAATGGGCTTCATATTTATCCAGAAAACAACTTTTAGAGAAATAAATTGTTTTTCTGTCCATACAGTAGATGCAATTAGTCCAAAGGAGTCCTTTCTGGGGGCGGCACTCTGGAACACAGAAATCAGCCTCAGCATTGGCAGATTCTAATACTGAAAGAATCTTTCTGTTTCTGTAATTAAACTGAAATAATATTTGCAGTTTTATCCATCTGTTCCTTTTTCTGTTTTCAAATGGGTTCTTCTCTTTATTATTGGACTGAAATATTTCTCTGAAGAGAATTAGGTGATTTCACATAATATTAACCTGTGAACCATTATAAAGTTAAAAAATAGATGTGTGGGAATAGCAGGGTGAAATTCACCTTTGTTTAGTCAAATTATTTATTTTAAAAATTTTAAAAACTGAGAGAAAATTACATAATATGGATCAGAAGTCATTCTAAACCATACTTACTCTTTCAAATTGCATCTTTTAACCTTTCAAAATAAGTTATGCTAAAGTAGTGCACAATGCTGAAGAAAATATTGCATTTACTCTGACTATTTTTCTCTCACTACCAACGTCTGCCACATGCTGCCACTGTTACTATTTCCCTTAGTTTTTAATGGGTTTGCCCATGTTTTGGAAGACAAGCAGTTTTAAGATTATGGACTAGATTCACTCATGTACTGAAGCACCTCAAATCTGTCTAAAGCCTGTTTTAAGCTCATATATACTTTCTGGTTTGTTCCTTTGTTTCCTTTTTAAAAAACATATTTCCCTGTTGCACAAAATGGGGACTGACTGTAAGTGAATTAGTGCTCATTTTAACAAAGCTGTTAAAGTTAAGAACATTTAAGTATGTGAGTAATCAATAACCTCAACTCCAGGGACATGAAATAAGTATGTGAATACAAAGCTCCCTGAATACATGCCTTAGCACTGCTGAGGAATGGGATGTCTTCTCCATAAAGCTGATCCCAGAGCTGCTGAACAGTGAGGAACTGCAAATTAAAGCAGCCACCTGTGTACTGAACAATCTCTCTAACACGACCTCCTGAGTTTAGTTGTCATGCTTTGCCCATCACCGTAGTACCAGGGCACATTTGGAAAGTTAAGGCAACCATTTTACACTAGATTCTATGATTAAAAATGATTTACACTTAAGTTTTTAACCGTGGAAATTTACTTATATTACTTTTTGGGCACAAAGGGAACGCGTATTGCCTTACACACCCACCCACAAGTTGATGATTTCAAAAAACCCCAGGCCTAGAGAATATGAAGGAAATGTATTGTTCAAATCAAGGTTAAATTTATAATGCGCTTTGATCTTCTACTAAAAAGTAACAAATTAAGAACATTATCTTATGCCTACCACAGATTTAAAAATATTAGAAATGGAGAAACTCCTTTTACTCCTAAGGATCTAACGTCTTTTACTATTGTGCAGGATTATTTCTTAATAATATCACATTTACTAGCATTTTATCCAGCAAAGGTTTAAATGTCTCAAAGAAGATATTTTACAGTTTATATCATTCTGTAAGTGCTGAGATAATGGTCTTACTGGTGCTGCATAAAAATCAGTAAATAAGTATTAAAAGTAAGTGAAAAGGTTCTTGCCATTTCCAGTGAGAAACAGCCTGCCTTGTGTTCATCCATGTGTCTGAATTTGACCTGGTGTTTCAGATTGTGCATTTTAGTAAGTCCTTCAGGTAAAATGGAGGGTAAGTCTCTGTCAAAGTACTAAGTAAAAAAAAAATTTAAAAAAAAAAATTACCACCACCACACAAACCCTCTTTTATTTCTGAATTATATTTAGGGCAGATATTTTCAGATAACAAACCTGACCCAGTGGTCAGTCAAAACCACTTCTGTGAAAGCTGTATGTGGCAAAGATTTTTTTTTATTACTTATTACAATGAAATTATGAATCTTTTTTCTTCTGTTTGTTTTTTCCCCTATACTTGTTTGCTTTAAAAATAATGGGTAAAATCCTGCACAGCTTAAGCCCCTGGGAGATCTGCCAAGATATCAGTCATCTAGTGTAGCTTTCACATCATAATGTAAGTACTATGGATGTTGAATTTTAAATAAAAACATCCTCTTTCCAATGCTTTTTAGACACTAAAATTAAACAAAAATAAAAAATCAAAACAGTAAAGGCTAAAGACCCTTTCTCCCCTAAACACTTGACATTTTTTGCTCCTGACTCTTCTGATGTTATAATTTAAACACTATTTTTCGTTCTTACAGGCAGGCAGGCAAGACAGGACCTGAATAGTGAACATAAAATCCCTGCTTTCTTCTTGCCTCCTTTTGAAAAATGCCTATCAGAAAGTCTTTAGATACATAAAAATAAGTTTTAAAAAGCAAACAAATCTATTATTTTACAGGTCATGATTAAGACTCCAGTTAGTTGGCTTACTCAGTTAATTCAACTTTTAGCTAACATTTCATTTCTGAGCAAGAGATACTGATTCATTCACTGAAGTTCCTAACAAGCAGTTCCACCCTATTCTTTGAAATAGAGGTTTTTCACTTTTCTTAAACCATATTTCTTTCTATTTTCAGGGGATTTTAGCCTATGCAAATAGATTATAGACACTGTTGGTTTAGATAACACCTACATGCAAGCACCAAATGATACTCCCTGTTCCATCAACTAACAAGGTATTTCAAGAGCATTGAGGTAAGGCAAATTTATGACACTGTAATAGGAATTCTAGTGAAGCACAAACTGCTCAATAAATTACAAAGGTATCTCTTGAGGAACAACTGAAGGCCATCTATACTCAGGCATTTCTACAGCATAAGAAAAGCAGAATGAGACAAATTTATTGTTGTTATTTTTATTGATTAAACTTCATGTTAAATTCAAAGTAAGTGTATTCAATGGCAGTGTAGTCTCTGGAACCTACTGTGTAATCCAACTAACTTGAGAATAAACTCACAGTTATACAGATAATGCGTATTCAGCAGCTGCTGGCTGTGACACACAGTGATATAGCATAAGAAAATTTGGGAGGGAGAAGATTCTTTATGTTGGAAAGAGGTTTGCAAAGTTGCATGATGGGACATGCAAAATAGTCTTCTATTAAATAAAATTGGTAATATGTGGGACCTAGTGAAGGAATAGCTGACAAATGGGCAAATGGGTTATAAATCTTTCTCCATCTGCTACTTGCAAGGCTTTAAGGACACAAATTCATGTCAGAACACTAAAAGGCATTGTATTATTATGTTTGTGTAGAAAAAGTCTCGCAGATGAAAGGAAGGCTGCAAAACACATCATTACCTACACAGGTATATGAGATGGATTTCAGAAAAGTTGATCACCTCTTTATTAGGAGACTTACATAAGTCTGACAACTTCTTTTTTAAAATTATATAAATATGTGGCCCTTTTCCCCTCAGCTATGCAATTTGTGTTTCTTTCCACAAGTTAAGCTAGATCAGGCCCATTGCCACAGCCTCAAGTCCTCTATTAAAACACAGCGATGGGCTACCTAGACCTGACTGTGTCCCTGCCATTAAAGGCACAAAAGCCTCACTTACAGACAGACCAGTAGAGCTGGGGCAATCTGATTCCACCTGACCTTTCTCTTGGAGCACATGAAGGACTTCTCTTATTTTGCTCCAAAAAAAGAAGCTCCAGCCTTGAGGAGCAATTCTGATCTCTCCCTGTGGGTTCTTGCTTCTTACTTTCTCTAGCAGAGTTCAAAAGTGGCTTCTCTGCAAACATAGGGGGGGTTTCCACTGTAAAAGGTATGTAGTATTATTCCAGGGTCACACTGCTTTACAATGTTCATCACAGACATGTAGTGTAGTTTCATTTTTGTAGTCCACTTGTGAGTGACAAGAGGAAAGCCTGCCAAGGGAAAGGCAGGCAACCCTCTAGTTGTAGCTCAGCCCTCAGCTCTTCAGTGATGGCAGCTCTGAGGGCTGGTTCAGGCTCTGAGGAAGCAGAATATGCTTCCTCTATCAGAAGTTGAGTGTACACTTCTGACGATACATCTAAAAAAGGGCATTTATAGTTACTGCTTCTAGAAAGGCCTTGTGATCTGTACAGGGCTCATCTGAATTGGATTTGTCCCTGGCTTGAGCTATGAATTATGCTTTTCTGACTATTCAGTAGTTTAGTCTTCGTCTTCTAATATATCACTCTTTTCTCTCTGAACTGATGGGGATGATGGAAAGGCTTTCTTTACAGGCCCGTGGGATTCCTTGTATGGAAGGAAATCTGCAGATCCAGTGGTGGGCTTTATGGTTCAGTTTAGGCTGGTGGGCTGCAGGCTTGACAAGCCTGAAATTCAGACTCACAGAAGGCATTTTTTATGTTCTCTCACCTCTCCTTATCTCTTCCGTACTCCACAGAACATTTTGTTGTTACTTGTCTCTGATATTTACATGTAATCTTTCCTGTACTCTGTTTCATTCATCAGACCATAAGTCATTTAAGTTAAAGATAAGTCTTTCGCAGACTTAGTCCAATGAGTAAAGGACTGGAATTTCATGCAGACCAGCTGTATGATAAAATCAAAAGTTAATATTGCCTTCTATTTCAGCCACTTGTCCAAATCTATCGTGTTTAATTGGACAGTGATAAATTCAGTTACCCAGTATAGCAGATCCCCTTTTCTTCCCAAGCATCCCTCAAACAATATTATATTTATGGGGATTTTAGGTATTCACCTACAGCCACCATAGAACAAGATATAAATGGGGACAACTCCAAGAGGAAAGACAAACTGATAGATTGTTAGACAGACTGAATCAGTTTGTAGAGTTGACAATTATATTCATTAACTCAATCAGCCTTCCGTTAATAGTGTGGGTTTGATTGCCGTCTTGCCTACAGGTAAATCTCCATCAAAATTACAACAGTCAGTCCCCATTTTTAGAAACTATACGTGCTGGAGGGGAAAAAAAAAAAAAAAATAGAAAAATGTGTTGCCGTATCCTTTCTCCCAGCAGCAAAAAGCTGCTCCAAAAGCAACGGGAGGTGCGGAGCCACAGTGACCTCAGCCGGCGCTGCAGGGACCGTGCGGCACCCGCGCCCCGGCGGGGACCGCATCCGCAGCTCTGCCGGGCCGTGCTTCCAGCGGGACGGTGCACAGCATTTTCCCGCCCTCTGCTACTGCTCGTGCTCCCTGACAAAGATCCAGGTGCTGAGATCTCCGACTGGGCGGAAATCTTCTCCAGCTCACCATCCTCAGACCCTCTGAGAAGCAGGGTTCAGGGTGGCCACACCTCCAATGTGGCTCAGTAAGGATGTACGGCAGCAACTAGGCAGATGTTGGCTGGTACTGGTGACAGCAATTTATTATGGATTAAAATTAACATTCCTGGTTTTTGCAGACACTTGTAGCAGACTTTTTTAAACTGTTCCCCAACATATAGTAATAAACAGCATATTTCTTATGCTGATGTCAGCCTCAAATTTGACATGAAATAAATAATTCTCAGTAAAATTCTCTATGAAATGAATCACTTCCATAAAAATTTCTATGGTTTACAAAATTATATATCTCTTATCTTATATTGTGAATTCTCAAGTCACTGTCCATAATTATTCAGTACATCTTCATGAAAAAAACAATGCTGTTAAGAGCACTAACATATACATTCCAAGGTGAAAGGTCATCATTTCCATCCAAGGGCTTATTTTTATATTTCTGCACATGTTTTGTGCTAATTTTTTGAACTAAGATCATTATGTTTGCAAATAACAGAATCATCATTTTCACCTAAAGGCATCTTCTAGTTTCTCTCGTGAAGTTTCCATCATTTAAAAATACATCTTGTGTTACTGAAGCCATATAAATGTGAGTCTTAGTTTTGTGGATAATAGAGACCTATTTTTTCTACTGATAAGGAATAAAACCAAGATATTTTATTTCTCAGCACAGCAAATAAATTGTGTGTAGCCCCAGAATCTACAGATTGTACACTCAGCTAAGACAAATGCAGCTTGTTCTATTTACATTCATGAGGTAATGTAGATTTCCACCAACCCAAGAATCAAGCTTACTGTGTTTTCAGGGGCAATATCTCTGTAGTCCACAATCCTCATAAAATCTAAGTCATCCTTTCCTGCACCAGGTTCACATGCTGTGCAACAGAGAGCCTGTTGTTAGGAGCTGGAGTAGGTCAGAGCACCATGCTGAGCTGTAAGAAAAGGTCACTCAGAGGGCTGAAGACTGAGGGCAGTTGAGGTTAAGAAGTGGGAAGAGCAATCTGGGAATGGGGCACAGCCAGTGTTCACAGTGAACTAGTTCACATCAACTCTGTGACAAAGTTTCCAGGGAGCCACAGTTTCACCCTGAAGCTGCTTCTCACTGCAGAAAATTTTGTGAAGTGATGCTGTGCCCCTTATTCAGCAGCTTATACTGCTCTAGAGAGATATGACATATTTTTGGCTGATATGGTGTGTCCGGGCCCTTTAGATCTGACCAGTGGCATCCAGAAACTTTAACTCTGAACTGCATTTATTTTACACAACCACAAGCAAATAGTACATGTTTCCTTTCCCTCTTTTGAAGTTAGGAATCTATACATGTCCTTGGCTTGTTTTTCTGTTTTTTTTCTACTTGCATCATCAGGAGAAATGGAAATGATCCAAAGGCTGTCTATCAGAAAAATGTAATTTTTTAGTCAAATTCCACACTACTATCAGGAGAATAGACATTTCCTTTCTAGCTGCAGCCTGAGTCAGTTTTGTTTTGTGTGCTCTAATGTGCTTCTGAACAGCCAAGGGTTTTTTTGTTGTTGTTGTTTTTGGCAGGGTGGATGTTGGCTTATTGGTTATGAGAGCCTGTACAATCACTGCAGTGGAAATAAAAAGCCCTGACATTAGAGCAGTAGAAATAACAATGCTGGTTTCTTCCCACTAAGTGGAAATAACATGCTTTGTTCCACCAATTTGAGGTACAGAATACCTGACATGAGATGGTGTACAACATTTTGCATTTTTTCTGGGAAAATATCTCAGCCACACTGCATTGTGCCAGAGCAAAACTGCACCAGAAATGGCCAGGTACAAGGTCAGTGATAACAGGACAGATTCTCGGGGCTGAGGTAAATTGGAAGCATGAGGCTTACAAGGACTTGTATCAACTGATAATGCATCCTAAAACATTTATTTCACTGATTAGCTGAAAGTCAGTTCTTGAGTATTGGGCCCTAATACCCCTGTGTGAATATCTTTTAAACGACTGTCTCTAAACTCAAAAAAAAAAAAAAATATATATATAATGAGTGATAGACACCTTCAATAACTGATCACATATAACTGACAGGAAGGAATGGTGAGCCCAGTTGAATAAATCATGCAGCTTGCTGAACTTGATAGCATCATATATTTTTAAGGTGAACCGTCGTGGATTTTGAATAAAACAAGAATCACTCAGAAAAAGGCATGCTTTTGCCTTTTCCTTATCTCACTATATTAAGGCAATAAAAAGCCAGTAAGTAGCCAGATTCACCTATTTATTTCACTGTCTCCTTTGCAGTTCTGCATGGTCACAGCTTAATAAGGAAGAAAATCTTTCTACTGCCCACTTGTAACATAATTTTTAGTACAAACTCTATCTTAAAGGACTTAAAAAATCTGTAGTTAAAAAGTACTCCAAAGTTTTAGAAAGACCCTAGATGTATTAAGATTAATGTGAACATGAGGAAATACAAATATCTACTTCAGCAGACAGTGAATCAGAACTGACCTATTGTGCGAGAGGCTGAACAGGAAGAGAGTATTTTTTAAATACATGAAATAGCAGCACTTCCATGAGGAAATTTTGAAACTTGATTCCTAAAAAGGAAACAGAAACCTAAATGCTCCTTTTTAAGGTTTTTCCATTCCCTTTACTCCTCAAATTTTTATATATGTTTATTGTCTCATTTAGGGTAAGTCCTACAAAGCTGTTGTCAAAGACTTCTTGAACTTCCCTTTACATTTGTTGGCAATTTAAAATGAAAGTGAGTGTCACTTGGCTGAATAACTGAAGGTCCACTGGGGTCAGCATGACCTTCATTTAGACCCTGAGACTTCATCCCAGCTTTGTGAGCACAGATGGGACTGTACAATGGACAGGGACCAGCCTGGTTACCTGTATGCCTCTGTCTAGCATGCCACTGAATATGAGCAGGGCACTGGGAAGAGCTGGTGAGGCCAAGACGAAGGCCTTTGAACCATCCCAGTCATTGGGCTGCTTTTCTGTTAATGGTGTGGTAACAGCAAATTTAAAATCAATTGCCTTTATATAACACTCTCCATTTTTCAGGTCACAAGACAAACTTTCCACTTCTCTGTGTTGGTTAAGCTGGAGAATAAATAACTGACTTTCCAAAGATTATCGATAGCCTCTGTATTAATTAAATAACAGAAGGAGACCTAGGCAGGCAGAAGTGGTCTGGGCACTGTGGCATTAGCCCAGAATGAGAAAGACTCATGCTCTTCTGATATGTTTTCCTGGGTAGCCTTGAAAAAACCACTTGCTTACCCTGTTCTGTCCTGCTTGGCCAAACTGGACAACTAACCCTTCCTTGTTCCTTGAGAGGGTTTGATGTAAGAATAAATATATCAAAGCTAAGAGCACACAGTCTGTGTAATGGGGTGATGTACATGTCTTATAGTACAGTTAGAGTTGAGATTTTTTTGAACTTTGGTCTGGTCACCTTACATCTTCCCTTGAAATAAACTGGATTTTTTGCCCCAGTGTAATTCTGTGCAGTCTTCATAAAAATCTGATCAGGGTATTTGTTTGAAATTTTTCCCAGACTGGCCTGAAGTAAAAGAGAGATGTATGAGGGGAAGATGAAGCTACACATGGATGCTTTTCTGTTACAGCTCCTGGATCAGATTCTCAGCTGATAGAGCTACAGGGTAATTGGATTACAATTAATGTATATCTCCTGATTGATACCACCTAAGAATCTAGACCCACCTTCTAAAATCAGACTATTTTTTCAGAGGACTGTGATCCTACAATGTTTTTTTCTGTCTGTTTGTTAAAAGGTGTAATAAGAAAATAGAATGAGCTTTACAGTGAACTTTTGGGCTTTTCTGAATTTCAGTTTACTCTTACTGTAATATCTTTTTTTATGTCACAACTAGACTGCAGATAGAAAGGCTGACTGTGTCAAGGGAATTTGGTGTTTTACATTTAGAGGGAACATTTAATGAATTATGCTGCCCCCAGATAACCCCTATTTCATTTGTATATAACGCTCAGGGCTAAGGATTGTCTTCCCGATCCTTCTCAGATATTAGACAATACAATTCAAGAGTAGTCAAATTACTGCTCACATCCTTACTTCAATTCTGCAAGTGCTGAGTGCCTTAACTCCCACTGAGGACATAATATAGCTTAAATACAATAATAATCTTAAATTTATCAAAGGCATAAAGTTCAGAGTGAAATCAAATACTTAACTTTTTTCTTTGTGTGTTTGGAGTGCAAAAGATATTACGTAAACCTGACCACTTAGTAGTATACTATTTTGTTCTTTTTATATTAGTACCTAATTGTTAGATTATTTTCTTTATGAAAAGTACTCTAAAACATTAAATTGTTTATAAATATTCTGGCCCCTTAATCTCTGAAGGTATTACTGACTCAGCTCCCACTAACTGGACTTGTCAGTTTGCAATTCCACACCTTCAGGAGGGGTACTGCAAGTATTTAAGTTGATGTCAGAAAAAAAGTAAGAGGAATACATCAAATGGCATATTGGAAAATGAAATAATATCGGTCCTAGGAAGAAACTACTTTATTACTTAACAGCCTTTCAGTAAAAAACCTGAAAAACTAATCAGACATCAGGCTTCAGGGTAGAAGTTTGTTGTCTGTCAGAGTCAGCAGAGAGATTTCTCCCCCTTCCCCTCTGTCAAGACACTGGTATAATTGGCTCCATGTATTATGGAAAGAAGCACCTCTCCCTATGGCATGAGGCAATTGTCAGCAGCCTCTGGAAACTGGGCCTTAGCCCCAATGTGCTCATTGTTTTACATCCTGTGTCTCCATTTCATGTTTGCTTTCATTTTGTTTGTTTTTAAAATATGCTAATTATTTGCAGCTATAAACACATTATTTGCATATATGTACCTATGTGAGAGATCAGGCCAGGTGAAAAGTTTCTGCCTCTCATCTGTGAGGTTCAGCAAGCCCTCCAAGTGACTGGACCCTCACAACAACCATAAAGTTCAACCACTACAAGCATTTCTACCTCACTCAGATGTACAGAGAGAGCAGCAGCCTACAGAACAATGATATGTTCAAACACCTCGAGCCTGAGCCTTGAACAGGAAAAAATGGTGTAACTTCAGTGACTACAGTATACATCACTGGCTACAGTGGAACCGGGTTAATTTAATTACCTGAGGAGCTGCCCTGTGTTTCCTTGGAGCTCTAAGTACTTCTTCCCTTCTGTTTTAATGCGGCTTTGTTATCATATGAATGAAGAAAGGAAGGATCAGTGGCTGCAGAAAGCTTACCCTAAGCGCTCTCATTTGAACTGGTGGCAAAACTCCCCTTTTAAAGTCCATTTGGGCCTGAAATGGTGTGTTCTCATAGGATTTCCCTCTCCTTAGGATTCTGTATGAATCACTAAGCATTTTCAGTTGATGTGGTAGTTTCAAGAAGGAAACTCAAGTTCTTGGAATAGGAAAGGAATGGTGTTGAGTGACACTGATGATTTTCTTCCACCTGTTTGCCACTTGCATTCCTGCTTTAGTAGAACCACAAAATAGGAGCCATTTAACCAGCAGCACTTGTTCCAGGGCAGAGAGCATAGGACAGAAACAACACATGCTCCATTGCCCATACAGAATTCAGATGTTATAAAGTACAGCAGAAGCAAGACAAGCTGTGAAATAGAAATAGAGAAAACATTCTGCAAATACAAGGACGTCATCGTGTACTTGCTTCTCAGACAGTGACCTGATGTGTTGGAGCTGAGCTTTCGGCATCAGTATCAGTTGAGGATGGAAAATAACTCTGCTGAGCAGAGCTGGGTGACTCCATTACAGCAAAATCCTTGTACATGCCAAATGGCAAACATCAGCTCTTTGGTGTGAGTAATGGAAGAGTGCAGGTCTCCAGGTTTCTCCTCCTTACTATCAGTATTGACCCAGCTGCCTTTCAAGGTGTCCATAAACTATTTGTATGAGGACATGGCATATTTTTGTCATAAGGAAACCTGTTGCAAAATATCTGCCCGAAGTTCCTGATATCTTCCCCCTTCACTAGACCCAGCCAAGTGCAGATGAGACTTTGTCAGCAAAGTTTCAGTGCTGGTGGTGCAGCAGATTACCTTACTATTTGTTGCATGGTATATTGCTGGATTCAACCTTGTGAATTTTTCCTGCTAGCGGAACATGCTAGTGGGTATATTCATTTACACATAGTCAAAGATTTGGGTATAGAGGAGAAAAATGTGTTACAGCCAGATAGATCACAGAATGCTCACAGTTGGAAGAGACCCAGAAGGTTCATCAAGTCCAGCTCTTAAGTGATTGACCTGTATAGAGATCAAACCCACAACTTTGGCATTATCAGCACCATGCTCCAACCAACTGTGCTAAATCACATAGCATATACACCAATCTTTTCTGTGTATATCCCCATTTATCCCCAGATTGGTCATTTTGCCAATGACCAGAAGATAAGATTAGTTTACAAGCATAAAATGGTATTCACAATATTTTTTATTGATAGATAAATTAATTAATCTGTAGGTATTTCTGATGAGTAGTCAAGATTGGTCATTTCTAGCCCATAGGCTGGGATGCTACAGTGGCCTGATACTTAACTGTGTTTTCTGCATACCTTAAAGATGCCTGAATTTCTCCAAAAATGCAAAGCAATTAAAGATATTGTGTTAGCTCTCTGCGGAGTGTTCGAGGAACTATTACACAATGACAACTGATCTCCAAGTTGCATAGACTGTCTCTAAGATTATGTCTCAGCCTCTTTGCTCTCTTTACTTAAACACTGTATCTCTATAGAAAGCTGATACAGCCCAGTCCCAAGGCCTAGGATATGCATTAAGAATAGTACAACACATCAAAATCTCAAGAAAAATTATTTGCAGCACATGCAGTAGACATGCAAGGAAATGATCAGCAGGATCTGAACAGGTTTTGTCATCCCAGTTAGGGATAATGATTGCTGCTGCATTGTAGCTGCACTTCCTTACTCAGGCAAAGTTCTGCTCTGTTTAATGTCATCCTGTATATGAGGACTGCCAAATTCTACTGAAATAAGTAAAAAATATCACATTGCTCTGCCCCAAAAGAAACAGGTTTACTGTGTCTTTGAATAACTGAAATTTGCAGGGTTACGTTTTGGTGTGCCCAAGAAGTTAGTGCAAGACCATAATCTGAAAGCATGCAAGCCACCACCTATTCTGCCCTGGTCACTTGTGTAGAGGCTTTTAATCACTAAATACATTATATCTTATTCCACTACATTCACAAGGGGTCTCTTTTCAAACTTTTATGTCATTATGGCACCTGCATCACGCTTCTGACAGCAGTTCTCTTCCCTTAGCTGGGTCAGCAAACCCAAGTGTGGTTCGGTTCTTCAACCTCCATCAGCAGCAGCTCAGTTCATAAACACTAATGATTCTCCATGGCTAATCTCAATGAACACAGCAGGCTTTGAAAGAGGATGGTGGAAAGGTAGCCATGAGCTCCTTTCCATCTCCGCTGGAATAAGGGCCGTAATCTCCAGCAAGGACAAAGCAGACACCCAGGGACAGCGACCCCTTAAACTACCTCAGCAAGCACTGGCTGGGGCTGTCCGAGCGCACCCTGAGGGCTCACCAGTCTCCCTGTGAAGAATGAGTGCAGACAGCCTCTGTACCCTCAGTTTTCATCTTACCTTACCCCATGCTGATTTCACCACACAAACAGGCCTTTGGCTGCCCTTTAGAGTCTGCTTGCTCCACGGATATTTGTTAGTCAACTTTAAAACTGTGAGAAGTAAGACTGGCATCAAAGATGCCCCTGTTGTTTAGAGACTGCTTCTGGACCCTGACCATACTACAAAGCTAAACAGAAAATCTTGCTGACATTTGGGAACCAAATTTTTGGGGTCAAGCTGATTTGTGTTCACTGCAACCTACTTAGGATATATTTAATTAGTCCATACTTCAGGGCTGCTGTCAATCAATTTCCTCTGTCAATTGGCCACAGATTGAGCTGCATTGCTGGGGGAGGTAGTAGATATTCCTGACACTATTGAGGAAGATCAGTATGTCTCTTTTACCCTCACACAGTTAAACCTGTCACCAAATTCAATAGTAACAAGCTAATAGTTTGGTAACAACACATTTCAGGACAGAATTTTACTTCAGGAAATTACCTGGGAATATCCTTCCTCTTCTGGAGATTGGGGCATGGCCCACAGTCCCATACCTTCCTGGGAAGCTCTGGAAACACCACCTAAGAAATTGTTACTTCACCCAAAATATTGGCAATGCCTTTTATTTCATCTCTCCCTTACTTGTTTACATTTTTGAGGTTTAGAATCATTACAAGAATTATAAGGTCTTTCAGTTAGAGGTCTTAAAGAGTGTTTCATAAATTTGGGTTAGTCTGTTTTAAAGGAGTGTCTGCTGAAGTAGGATACTGATTTCATGATGCAGTTTGTCACTTTACATTCCCCCTTTCCTAAATGAACAAGAGCTCAAAGACAAACCTGGAAGGAACTTCACCTTTCCCTAAATAAAAGGAGCTTAATTTCTAAATTTCTAGGTTTAGAGTGAGTCAGGCAAGCAATGCACGTAATTTTATTTCCCATGGCAAATGGACAGTTGATGTTTTTATTCACCTGGTCTTTTCCACTAAAAGATCTCAAAGAAGCAACTGCATTATAAATGATAGAGAAAAATTATAATCCCAATGCTGTCTCCTGCTTCCAAATGGTGATGTGCAAGGCACATAACTAACTTCTTGGCAAGGATCCATTTGTCAGAATAAAAGAAGCCAACTGCATAAGGGAAAGAGACAATAGATCTTGAGAAACTTGTAGATGGTAGCAAAAATGTAAACAAGAAGTTGCTGTGACTGATGTATTAATGTAACACTGCCAGAATACTAGCTTCAAAATTAACAACTGTTGATGCTTTTGCGACTAGTCAAAAGAGCAAGTGTCATGATTTCTGCTATGTTTGACATTTTCTATTGTTTCCACTCAATTTTAATCTCTGTGTAATACTCAATGCTCAGCTTTCTACAAGAGACAGAATAAGTAAGATTCCCACAAATGGGATAATACGTTTGAAGACAGCTGACCTTAGAAAAGAGATAGCAGAGATGAAAATTTCTTGACATTTTTATGAACTCATCATTTTTGCCATTTAATATATAAAAAGAAAAACCTATTTCCGCTGATTGATTACTTTAATGAATAAATGTACTCAATGATTTGGTGGTTTGAGTAGATTAAATTTCCCTTGCTGGTAGGAACTGGCCTCAAATGAAAGTGTTTTGAGGGTTTATTCCTTTTTCCCACACCAAAAAAAAAAAAAAAAGAAGATAGAAATCAGTCTGAATTTCAAACCATTTGATCTCTGAGTATATTTTATAAACCACTGTCTGAACCTCTGAGAGCTCCTGAGAAGTAAAACTCAATTACAGACCCCCAGATTGTAGCTCAAATAATTCTGAACCAGATATTTCTAAATGTCACTGATGTGTTGAACAACACCCAGCAGCTTATAACCATAATCTGATTCCTTTGCATTATACTTCCTCACTGTAATCAGTTCAAATACTCATTGTCACATAATCCTCGCTCCTCACCTCCACAAAATGCTTTCCAAAATAGAAGTAAATAAACAGTCAATTTTAAAAAGTCTGTCTTGTCATGTATGGTTTTGACAAGTTTTGATGGAGAAGCAAGACTGAAGATCAGTGCAGGGAGCAACAGGGGAAAGGAGGAGAGATCAGCACAAAAATCTAAATTTAAAAAAGAAAACCAAGCCAAAACCAAAACCCACCCTAATACCTAGGAGAAGGAGGAGCCGTGTGATTCTGCAGAGGCACTGGACAACAAGATAATCTTCTATTTGTGACCCTGTTTTCTTCTGATATATCCATTATCAAACTCAGGAGTTATGGCAAACAGAACCTGAAATTCTTAAACTCGTAAGGTTTGCATGTAACTCCTTCCTGCAATCCTGGATAAAGCACCATGAATCTCAGTAGCAGAGCTTCATCTGACATCTCCATACTAATACAGATTTCCCTTTATGTGAAGTATATGCTAATATCAAACAAACACGCTTGCCAAAAGCTAAATGTCAATTTCTTCTCACAAAGACAGCCTCCCACAGACAGAGTTGGCAATGGCCTGCATCTATAACTTATATTCCAAACACATTTTGCCTTTCAGAAAGTTGCTTTACTGGAAAAAGATGCATTAAAAAGTTATAAAATGTACTGCTTAATTCTAATTTTATATTTTTAATTTGCTTGTTTACTTTGTAGATTTCTGTCTCCAGCAATTAAAAGTTGAAAGAGATCAAGTAAAGAGAAGCAAAGAACAAATGAAGGAGCCTTCATTTTTTACTTTACATTTACTTTCACTAGCAATACCAGCTTCAGGGGGCTTTTCTGCAAATAAACCCTGTGATTGCACATATATGAAAGAGAACTGAAACTTTGGTCAGTCATTAGCTCCATGTTTTCACTTTTCTGGTTGTGACCTGATGTTTTCTCCTGTTGTCTTCACGCAAGTTGTCTCAAACCACATTTGCAGGAGGAAGGGTTCCTTACTTTTCCTTTGAGGCTGGCTGCTGCTCAAGGAAGGAGCCTCTCGGCGTTCATGCCTGTGTAAATACACCTACCTATTCACTCTGTCAAGTCTCTATTGCTCTTTTCTTATTTTCCTGTTCTGAAATGTTTCCTAGTTTTAGTGAGTGGTTCCTCAGCAACTCAAAAAGAAGAAAAGACAAATGTGCTTGTGTGTAGTATTTGCTCATTCTTGTCCTATTGGAAAATGTGCAGGTACTCTACTCTAGGAAGTGTCAGATGGTTAGATTAGGAACTATCTAAGCCTGATTTTTTTTTTTTGTTATTACTATTTTTATTAGAAGTTTTAACTACTGCATTCTCTAAACACTAAAATATACAGGTTTATTCAAGGGTTTATGCAAAGTGAGATTTTCCCATTGCTGCTCTCAGAGTCCCAACTATTTACTATTTCACTACTTAGTAAGGCAATTGAAACTACATGAGCATTTGTTTCTCCATAATTCTCAACTACAGAGATACAGAGCCACAAGCAGCAGTAGTTTAGAACAGTGTAAAATAGTTTAGAGAAGTGTAGGGGGAAAAAACATGTTTTCCACCATTTTTAATCCAGAGATGTGCTGATTAGGTTTAGATAAACTGGCAATAAAAACTGCCTTGCTTCTATGGAAGTACTTGAGCCCTCTAGCAGATATAGGAAACTACCTAAGATCCTCAGAGGAGACATGTTTTATCTGTATCAATAACTGCATCAGCATGAGTCTGTCTGTAGAGCAGCTGTGTCCTTAAAATCTGAAGAATACTTGATCATTAAAATCAGACGAGGTGCACCAGTTCAGGAATTCTCACACCAGAGCAAGAATCCTAAATGCATCCAACTGCAACTCAACACTGAGGAAACTTTTTGTCTGATACAGAAGAGCAATTGATGGCTGCTCATGGCTTTCCTACCACAACCACAAATGGAAAAACAGAGAAGTATAGGAAAGACTATTTTAAAATGTGGTTCATTCTTACAGCCCTGTGAGAACTCACCTATGACATTGGCATAATCTGATAGTGATGTGACATCCCCTTTCAAATCCACCCTTTCCTCAAGGACATCAGGAGAGGTGAAAGCTGACAGCATTTCTGTTACAGTGACAGAGCTGTGGGTCAAGCAAGCACCACAAGTTTACATGAGGACTGAATTTGACCTTGTGTCACGACGGCTCCCAAAGGATCCTGCAGTAAGCACTAATGTATTCAAGGCTGTACATACTGGCATTGCAATGAGATCACCACTTTAAGGGCAACGTTGAGGGCATCTTTCATCCTGGGGCATCACAGAGCATCGGAAAGATGTTCTGCTACAAAAAATTTGCGACAAGCTGCCATCATCTCCTGCAGGGCAAGTACAGGAGTCTACTGTATTGAAGACAAGCCATCAGAGCCTGCCTCAGGTGCTGACAGCACTTCTTTAACACATCCACTTCTCTAACACAAGCCTTACTCTCAACAACAGCTGCTACTGATCGAGCTGTTACTAATCGGGAATCTTCTCCTTGTCGGCTAAAAGGCAAAAGCAAATCTGTCAGAAACAACATGGCCTAGCATCCTGTGGGCAGAGGGCTAAGTCAGCTTCTAGTCCGCTGACTGCATACTCATATCCAGCACAGCGAGCCAAATGTGCTTTGTAGAGGCCTGGGGAAGACCAATTGATCTTTTGGAGGCAGGAGAGAGGGCTGTGTGAAAAGTGGGCAAGGCTCACTTCCAGCCCCCTGACCTGCCTGCCATCTAGTGTATATTCAGGACACATTTTCAGCTGAGCACAGCCATAGCTGGAGAACAAAGAACAGAATTAGTCTGGACAAAGGTGGCACATTACTGATAGGGTACACTGAAATAGCTTAACCTTTTCATCCCAGGACTCTGCATTATGTAATTAGGGCAAACCCCCTAAAAACAGCTTCTTGACAGCAGCAATTCACTTACAATGATCATGTTCTCAAAAACACAACAGACTAAACCCAGCACTTAATTATCTATAAAAGAAGCAGCAGATTATATTTTAACAACCAAATGTACCGCATTTACACATGATAAACCATGCATTGTGTTCTAGCTATAGCACTTTTAAAATCTGTCATGCACTTCATCTATTTAGCTGTCAGGGACAGAACTGCTTGTGCCAGATACACACAACTGCTGAAAAAAACAGTGGTCCCCTGCTGAACCAAACCTTAGCATTCAGGTTTGTTCAGACACCAGTTTGTCCTCTTCTATGCCATTTTTTTGTAAGTCTGAATTTCCATACACACAGCAATATTGGTTGTTTTTCTTTAAGGATATCTTCAAATTTGGAAGGCAAATGAGAAATAAAGGATAGTAAATTTGACTTAAGAAGATGAAGCTGAGAGTAGAATGTATCTCTACAGAGGTCTCAGTAAATTTTCTGTGTAGGTCCATATTTTCTTGTCTCAGGGAAATAAACCTCATAACAATCAGTGCAAAAGAGTTGACTCCTATTGAAGAATAAAGTTACCTGGGCTTTCTCTCAAAAAAATACTCCAAAGGAACATCAATGAGACAAGTTTTATAGATTAATATATGTGTTTATGACTACATACACACTCTGTTGATCGGTCTTCAAATCCATGGAACACAGTCAAAGTTATTTTGTAATTATCAAACCCAAACTGTCGCCTATGTTCAACAGTTGTTTAGTTTCAAAATTGAGTCACAAGGTTTTTGAGATCCAAATGCAGATATGACTATAAGACACAAAGTTCAGGGAACTCTGAGCTATGCACAGGGGAGTCAGGTCAGGGAACACTTTAGGCATGGTGGTGTGGAGCTGATTTCCTCTTACCTGGACTAATTACCTTTTATGCAGCAGTGCACTAATGCAGCTATCCTGCCTGTGGATCTGGCCCTTAACTCACTGCAGTGCCTGGGCAGCACCATGACTTGCAATTTTCTTCCATGGAACAGAAGAGAAAAAGGAATCAGTCAATTTTACAATGGTCAGTGACAAATCCTGTTGTTGCTCTGACTGAAATAAACATATGGATCTCTTGCTAAATTAAGGCCTACATGTCCATGAGGTCAGTATTCTCAGAAGGGTGACAAGTCTCCCTTTCCCTGCTTTTGGTGGTGCACTATCATAGCAGCAAACACACAGCAATGTTCCCTTCCCTGTTTCCTTCCATATGCACTTGGGCTAAAATCAGATGCTGGGACAGTAACCTCTCTGAGTCCCTGCCTGCAGAAGGGCTTTCTAAATAGCAGTCCTTTCGTCGGTGTAACCTAGTGGAAATGAGACAAAAAAAAAGAATTTGTTGTGTCTCTTAGGTCTAAAATATTGCTTTGGAGTTGTTTTCTGCCTGGCACATACAAGAATGGCTAAATTTTAACACAGACCTAGGGCTCATGTATCTCTTACAGACCACAGAGTCAAGCAGAAGAAAAGAGAAGCTGAAGTAGAGGAGAGTTGGCTGTTACAAGAACCATTCTTTTTGTGTGTTCAATTTTCCAAGAGCACTTGGGGAAAAAAAAAAAGTCAATTTCATCTTTGCTTCATTCAGCCACTGCAGGAACCAGGAACAATTTTGGATCTTTCAGTTTGTCTGCACAAGTTCCCCTCAGTTCGATGAGCAACATGGTCTCAGTCTCTTTTTTTTTTTTTTTTTTCTCTTAATCTAAATGAATATCCTGATCACACAGGTAGTGTAAAGGGTATCACCCACAAACATTTAGCCAGTTTGTTACCCACGTTTAAAAAATTAATGGTGAAACCTTGCTGCAGCACCCTGCTCAGGAAATTTTTACGAGGTTTGGATTAGGAAGATCTTACTGGTCCTGTTAGTGGGAAATAACATGATAAACTGACATTTTTATTTCAACAACTGTGTAGAAGTGTTCATTGGGCAAACCCGCCTCCTCCACCTTCTGGGGGTTACCTGTGAATAAATAAGCCTTAAGGTGAGCATAGTTCATTGTGCAAAGCAAGGACAAAAAACGTGAAAAAGACCACTTTGCTTCTGGTTTGGGGCAAGGGGAGGAGGCCGTGCAGACAGGATCCCTGTGCCCCAGGGAAGTGGGCTGAGGAAGGAGTGGTACTCAGTTACAACCTTGGCCTCCCTGTGGAGGAGGATGGCGGGGTTACAGCCACTGTTGTTGAAGTTAAGAACATGGAAGAAAAACTGGATTCAAATTGTAACTGCAATGGCTTCAAGTCACAGGGCAGAAAACATTCTCCATTTGTATAAAATATAGATTTGTATGTAAATATTCAACAATGGCTTCTGTAGTAATGAATAAGAAATAAATTGCTTATTTGATGTATGATAAAACCACTATTCTGCACAGATGATGCAGATGACACTTGATTTATATTGTCTTCTGAAAGCTTCAGACAATTAAGGAGAAAACTGTTCTGAGACTTATTCCATCGACAAAATTCTGGTACAGCTAACAGCAATATGATTCACACAAGGATCATCTGGCATGTGAAGCTTGTTTTAACAGATACCAATGTGACATACATAAAGCTGTCAGGCTTTCTCCAAAGGACAGTCATCTACTTCATGTTTCAAGTGCCAAATTAATTATATTTGACATTTAATTTATAACCTAAGGTATTTTAGATTCGGAACTTGACTATGACAACAGCAGATTAGAGCAAGGCCCTGTTTGACAGAATCGATTTTTCAATTTATTTTCCTTGTATGAGAGGGTCTTGATTCAGATTTTTGTGTCTCAAGCTTGTGTACAGGACAATGATACCTCTAAGCAAAGAAGGCTTCGTTCACCTCCTCCCCCAGCCATTTCGTGGTGAATTATTTTGCACTAGGAAGCAAGTTTCTCCTGCAGCCTTAATCACAAAGCTCCACCTAATGGAATGAACGGAGAACTGTGCCCAGAAAAAGAAAGGAAGAGAGACTTTTGCTAAACGCTGTTATCAAGGGAAAACTACTACACAACCGTAAGCAGTTAACCTCCTCCATCTAATTTATAAAGACCCCTTTTCGAAGGTCTTTAAAATTTTGAGGTTTGAGGGAGGAAAGTCATTTAAAAAAAAAGCAATCACTCAACAACTCCCAGGTTTCATCTGACTGAAATTGTGACCTTTTTATTTTAACTGATAGATATTTCAACACATCAATACTAATATTTTGCACTGGTAGATCGCATCTTCTAGGTTCCAAAGCATCTAAAAATTAAAAATATATAAAATAACCTGTAATTGTAGGCATCTATTTACTGACTAGATGGTTCATTATCAAAAGTAAAATTGTTCAATAATGAAACTACCAACTAGCTTTCAAAAAGGGGGAAAATAATTTCTTTCAATTTTCCCACTGAAAATTATGCCTTTCTGTACAATTTTAGATCATTCATTGATATCACAGAGCTGGAACGCTACTGGAACACTGCTGGAACAATATAATTTCAAAATATTGCCTAAAGAAAGGAGCTGATTAATTTTAAAAAGTTCTGCAAAGAACAAGGCCATTTTCAAGGCAGGTTTTGTTGGTTTTTGTTTTTGTTTTTAATTCAGTATTTTGCAGATGTTAATGTAAAAGATCCTATAAAGCTTAAAAATTCACTCACAATTTCAGATTTGCTCCCCAGCCAGAGGAAGACTCAGTGTCCACTTTCAGACCTTTTCTGTAACAGAAGGTACAAATCTAAATGTCACCTTGTATCAAGATAAAGTGTTTCACTGGAGAAACAGGACATTTGTCAGGATTGTCTTATCTGAGATGACTAAGACAGTGATAGTCCTGAGTCTGTATTGTGAAAATGTCAGTAGTAGGACAAGACCAGCTCATTTCTTTTAGTAAAAAAATGTTCGTTTGGTGTTTCGTAGTCTTCTATCAGAAACTGTGCTTTGATACTCTGCACAAATAAACTTGGAAATCTAAAATTGTTTTAAGTCCTAACATTTATGGTCAGACATACAAGTATGACATCTGCAGCAGAGCATCTTCCATTGGAAAGGTGATTAAATGTCATCTTCATCAAATCTCAAATACACTAAAGTGCAGTTAAGTCAGGCTATTTCATGCCCAGCTTGGATTTTGTGGGGTTTACCTCTTAACTCCACTACTACTATTAAGAGTGTTGATTAGGATAATTTTCTTAACCCTACTTTTATCCCTCCTCCTCCTTTGATGCCCTTGGGTAGTAGCAGCTGGGTTCTGGCTGACCTTTCATTTCACAAGATCCCTAGTGATGTGGCTCTCCACAAAACTTCAGCTTCCCTACTAAATTTGGCTGCACTTGGACAACGAGTTCAAGATTTGCCAGGTGGAGGAAGGTAGGATGGGCAAACGGATAGATAGAAGCAGTGCAATGGTTCCTGAGAAGCACAGGAGAAGGGAGGGATGGTCTGTGAGGACAACCTGAGGGCATCCCCCAGGGACACATCAGGGCAGCTCCTTGTGTGGCACTGAGCCACCCATGGAACTCAACAGCGAGGGGCCGGCAGGCTGGGACACCGGGAGTGCGGGGACCCGGGGGCAGAGCTGGAGCTGTCCAGAGAAGGGCAGCGAAGCTGGGGAAGGTCTGGAGCACAAGTCCTGTAGGGAGCGACTAAGGGAGCTGGGGTTGCTGAGCCTGGAAGAGGCTCAGCGGGGACCTTATCTCTCCCTACAACTCCCTGAAAGGAGGGTGTGCCCAGGCGGGAGTCGGCCTCTTCTTCCAGGCAACCAGCGATAGAGCAAGAGTAAATGGCCTAAAGCTGCACCAGGGGATGTTCAGGCTGGACATCAGGAGGAGTTTCTCCACAGAAAAGGTGATCAGGGATGCGAATGGGCTGCTGGGGGAGGTGGTGCAGTCACCATCTCTGGAGGTGTTAAAGGACAGACTGGACGTGGCAGTCAGTGCCATGGTCCAACTGACATGGTGGTGTCGGGTCATAGGTTGGACTCGGTGATCCGTAAGGTCTTTTCCGACCAAACTCATCCCGTGAAACCCCCCGGCCGGGACCCTTGCACATCGCCCGCTGCCCGCCGGGGGTGGGGAAAGGGGCGGCTCCACCTCCCC
>WBMY01013618.1:76201-87339 GCA_013397315.1 Donacobius atricapilla | reverse complement strand
CCCTAAACCAGGACACTCACCCATAAATGGATCTCACGTGTAGTATTGGCCTCATTGGTGCCTAATTTTGCCTAAGATAGCCTTGTAAAGGATTCCCTCGCAGTTCCCCGCGCGGGAACATTTCACATCGTTATCTTGGTGCAGCCTTCAGAGCTCCTGACTGTGCATGTCCCCAGTGATGCACCTCCCGCAGCACTGCACTTGCATGGAAACGTAAAGCCTTCACGTCCTGCACCACATTGAATGAACCCGCATTCCAGCTCGCTCTATCGACCTAATTGTTACTTACTCAAGTCCCGGCTAAGTGCTTACTAGTACTCTGAACTCTTAGTCAAAATACATAAGTTAAACCTGGCTCATTTCTTGACTGTGAACAAGTTAGTTAACTACTGTACTACATCTTATAATCAATAAAATAGGAGCAAAAAAATTTTAAACCCACAGTGAATTATTATAAAATGCAAAGTTTTTACAATACTTAGAATGTATTTACAATACCAAAGGCCCTTTCTTTACAGTTGTTGACATCATAACATCAAGTACCATGTTCATAAACACTATGAAAACTATGATTATGTTTCTGTTTTGAATATTTATTCTGGGGGCAATTGAGAGGAAATTCCGATTGTTTTTTCTTTTCAATGACTTTACTAATTATAGAATCATAGAATAGCCTGGGTAGGAACCTACCCTAAGCTCATCTGATTCCAACCCACTGCCAGGGAAAGGGGCACCTTCCAGAAGACCAGGTTGCTTACAGCCTCACCCAACATGACCCTGAGCGCTCCCAAAGCTGGGGCAGCCACAGCTCCCCCGGGTAACCTGTGCCAGTGCCTCACCGCCTGCACAGTAAGAATTTTCTTCCCAGTGTCTAATCTAAACTTACTCACTTTCAGTTCGAAGCTGTCTCAGTTTAGAGACAAGTTCGGGAGAAGAACACTCTGGAATTAATGTTTCCACGGACAAAAGAAGGGCTTCTAACAATCCCTTCTTGCCAATGAAAAAATGAAAACTAGTGGATGAAAAGTGTAAAAACTCCGGCCGTTTATTGACAAATCGAGTGTTCACAATGCATGGGGGAAAAAAAATGAATAAATGATTAAACAGTGAATCTTAGCCCNCAGATGGGCACCTGGAGAATCTCCAGGGTTGGTCTCCTCTGCACAGAAGACGAGGCTGGCGGACGCAGGGTCCTTGCTTTGGCTGGGCGGCCCCTCTCCCTTCTGGGCTCACACGAAGCCCCCTCGGGGCCCCGCCGGTCCACGGCCGATGCTTCTCCCATCGATTTCTCGCCTCTGATCTCTGACCAAAACCAAGCTGAACACTTCAAGAAGAAACAAAACCCTCTGGGGAACTGCTGTCTCCAAGGCCACGGAGAGCTAAAGAAAGGTTAAAAAACACTTCTTGTCTAAGCTAGCACGAGAGCCCTAAGGACCCCACCCGGGCCTATCTTGAAGCTACGGCAACCATCTCTGGCCATAGAGCAGGCGATTAGAGGATCAAATAGAGGATCATCGTAAAATCACCCCAGGAAAGAAGCCATTCCTCCTTGTCCTATCACTACATACTCTTGTAAAAAGTCCCTTTCAGTTATGGGAGTTCCCTTCCTTCCCTGGAAGGCACCATTAGGTCACCCAGAAGCCTTCTCTTCTCTTGGCTGAACAATCCCAAATCTCTCAGCCTTTCCCTGTAGGACTGGAGCTCCATCCCTCTGATCACCTTGGTGTCCCGCCTCTGGACCCTCTCCAACAGCTCCATGTCCTTCCTGTGCTGGGACCCCAGGGCTGGAGGCAGCTCTGCAGGTGGCTCTCACCAGAGTGGGGCAGAGGGGCAGAATCCCCTCCCTCCCCTGCTGCCCACGGGGCTTTGGGTGCAGCCCAGGACACCCTTGGCTTTCTGGGCTGGCAGTGCCCATGGCTGGCTCATGTCCAGCTCTCAGCCCCAGCAGCCCCAAGCCCTTCTGGGCAGGGCTGCTGTCGATCTGTTCATCCCCAGCCTGGGCTGGCACTGGGGGCTGCCCTGACCCAGGGGCAGCACCAGCACTTGGTCATAGACGTTCTGGATGTGACCACCTAACCATTTCCTTATCCTCCCAACAGCTGATCCACTGAATCCATCTTTCTCTAATTTATGGAGCAGAAAACTACTAATGTAGTTAGGAATTGAACAAAAAAGCCAGTTGAAGCTAGAAGAAATTTTTATGAGGTGCTGAAAGATTCAGCACTATTTACTTTTGACAAGATGAAGGATGCTGGAAAAGTTCACAGTACAGTTAGTCTTCCTACTAAATCACATTTTCATAAAATTCATTTAGGCTTTATTTGCATCATATATTGTGTATGTATTTGTGTGACTTTTATAATTTCTGCCATTTGAAAATATTGGCAACCAGATTTATACAGAATATCTCAAATGGGAGTATTTGGTTGAGGGGTTGTTCTAGGTCTTTATACTATTATTGTCTTGTAAAGATGAGAGAAAAACAAGAGAACACAATTTTTCAAGGCAACAAAATTAAGGTGTTATGGGGCTAGAGGAAAACCACTAATTTAGCCATGTACCTGTCATCTCATGAGAGTACCTAGAATAAAAATCAGCTACCGAAATGTTTGATCTGCCTTGAATTTACAAGGTTTATCAGCAAGTAGAGAACAGCACCCCAACAAAGGTGGTAGTAACACCTTCACTATGCACCCATGAGGGTAAAGGAAGAGACAAGCTCAGCTCTACCTACCTCAGGGCTGTGTAACCTCATGGCTTTGTGCCATTTGCTGTGTGGGAATCAAGGTGGCCTCCAGGACATGCTAGTAAAGGTAAGGGAATAAATCCTCCTTGTAGGTCTTCATTGTTTCCCAAACTGGTGCAAACAATTCACAGAGGACAGAACCTATTCTGGAGGATTTTGCTGCATCTGATTGTTTGTGAAAGTGGTTTTGGATTGGCAGTTACCTGATGCTCTAGTGATGTGTAATTTCTGCAGGTTTCAGTCCTCTGGTATCAGAAATAGTTGTCTTACTTCTCTCCAGCTTCAGTATTAATCTTGACTAGGTGTTACAGAGCCAGTTTCAGTTTGCTCTGTTACTGACCATTCCACTAACATGAAATGTCTTTTACTGGGTGCATCTTGTTTGGCAAAATTATTCAGCAGATGAGAGATGGAGGGTAAACCTCAATGATTTATGTTTAATTTATTGGTCAGGGTCAGCATCCTTTTCACTAGGGTTGAAAGTAGCTTGTTTTAGTTGTAAGATCAAAACTTAAAATTTTCATGATGTCTACATTACTTTACCACAACTCACAGATTCTTTAAAAAAAGACAGTTATGAGTCACTCAGAGCAGTAATTGTTAACTGATTAACTTTTAAAAAGGAACTTCATATGATGCCTAGAATTTTTACTGTTATTTTAATAGTTATTTGAAACAACAATTTTAAAGTAGTCTTAGTATTTTTTCTTCCCCATTACATTCCATGTTTAAAAATGTCCTAGAGGTGCAGAAATATTTTATGATGTGTAAGCATTTAACAGGCTGTGATTTTTGTTTGCTAGTAGTTTGTTTTTATTTTGGCTGTAATTGTTGACTGATCCAAACAAAAGATCAATTCAAATGAACTTAAAATATCATGTTTGTAGCAGGGTTATGATGAGAAATGTGTAGATGTGAAATTCAGTTTGGACTACTACTTTGAGCCACTCAGTTTCAGTGGCAGAGTATGTACTTCATGCTCCTTGTTGAAAGTAAAATTTGTGAGTGACCATTGGGTGTCACTGCTGCTGTACACATATGTAGAGATCTGTACAGATCTTTTACCACCACTATCAAAAGAGCAGGCATGAGCATTCACGTAGGGAAAAGAGGAGCTTGTAGTGATTTAAGGTCTGCTATTTTTTGTCTTCTTGCAGCATGAAAAAGGGTCAGCCTGAAATGTTATGACTGATACCTGCAAGGGAGAAGATGTAATTTGCACAGATATTCTGCAAAGTCTAATGTGTATAATTAGATGCAATTGCTGTGGGATGATATTGCCTAAAATACGATAAATTTTTCCATTAAAGAACAAATTTTAACTTAAGTGACATCAAACATACCTTTATTTTTTAAGGGAAAAAAAGCATACCATGCTGTTGCTGTTGTTGAAACAAAGAGACTTATAGTTGTAGAAAAGGAGCAATGAAAATTCTGAAACTGCAAAACAGCATTACAATTGGAACTCTTTACATATTTACTGATGATTGAGATCCTTACATCACCAACAAGCGCAGCAGGTGGCCTGTGATCCTTGAAAGGCTGATATGTTTCATGTGGTTGTCAAAATCAAATGTGGTTTCATACTGGGTTGAAAATATGTCTGTAGTACTGTAACATGCATATGTTGTTATCTTTAGGCTCTTATGCATTGGAAGGCTCTGCATCTTCTCAGAAGCACACTGACCTTCACAAGTCTCATTTCAGGCACAGAAATCTGTTTACACAGAAGTGCTCTGTGCAAAAAATATATACTAAAGCAATGTATTGCTTTAACGTCCTTTGTATTTGAGAAATCAAATCAACTGTATACATGAAAATATCTGAAAAATATATATAAAGTGTTTCTAAAAATGAATGTGGTTAGACTGTGTTTACTGCTTATGCATCTTTTTTTTCTTCTTCTCAGCATAAGAATATTATCTATGATCTTTTTTCTTGCTAGGAGTAAACTATTAGCAGAGAAGATCAACACTGCAATTTTATCACACCTTTTTAGATCAAAGACATGAATTTCTTATATAACTATAATATTACCAGTTTGCAAGTTCTTCAGATGTTTGTAAACTTCAGCAAAATAGCTTTTTCTTAGCCATTTAAATGTTTAAGATATTTCAATTCCTTTTGTGAAGTCATATAATTCTTTGTAGGCATCTATGGATATGTCTTGCATGGATAATGTTAAGTTTAAATTAGCACAATTATGTCCTATAAATTTTTTTCAATCCTTTGTATTATATTGTGACTCAGGGTACTGCTGCTATCCTTTTTTTCAAATGCAAAGAATTAAGTAAAAATGCACCTTAATTCTATTCACATAAGGTGTTTTAAGTGGAACGGGGAATTGACCCTAATAGTGCACAATACAGTGATTTTGTAGTTGTTGGATATTCCCACAAATTATGTAAACGGCAAAGACAAGGGGAAAAAAAAATCAAACGTACTTTACTTTTAAAAGGAGGGTTTTAACTTTGGACATAGACAAGCATTGTAGACTTGTAAAGTAAATCAGACTGGATGGCGTTCTCTAATCTGACCACTAACTTAGACTGCGGCAGTCAAAGCTACTATAGGTGGCATGGGATGACATTCCTTTGATTTTTAGACATTTCTAGAAAGGGCATAGCATAATTTCTCTTGGCCACATATGGTGTCCTTGCATACTGCCACAATAATAACCCTTACCTCTGAACAGAGTGTATCCCTGCTGGGCTAGCAGCACAAAATGCCATGAAAAGGTGCTGATGGGTGGGTAAACTGATGCAACAGTTGTAAAATGCAATAAATCGCACAAGCTCTGAATGCTGGAAGTTATTTTTTATAAAGTGTTTTGTCTTCTACGACCTGTTTGATACTTCATTGAAATTAATGTTACACTTGAACTCCTGGTCCCAGAACTTGCACATTTTTCCAGCCTCAGGGTCATAATTGCTAAGTTTTTCTTACTAAAAAGAAGACTTACTAAAAATAAGACTTACTTATTCTTACTAAAAGCTAAAATTGGCTAAAAAAGTTCATGTTTTCCCTCTGTTTTCAGTTTAGCCTCTATTATCACATATCCCACAGTTCTTCATTGCATTATGTTCTTGTGGGATTATGGCCAGGGAGGTTTGAATGATGACACATTTTTCAGTAGTTCAAAGACAGATAACAGGTAGGTGGCAATGATTTTCTCTTAAGATCATATGAATATGAGAAGGTAAACTGATGTCAGATACATCAATATGTACTCTAGAGTTATTTAAAAATTGTAGGATTTAAGGGGGATTATAAAGAATTTGTGATTCCTAATGAATGGGAAGTTGTCCTGCTTCTTGGAAAGTCTACACTCTCTAGCCTGATCTTGTTAAAAAATCCCGGTAATAATTTAAATCCTTCCTATGACTAGGTTGTGAGCCCCTGTGTCATCAAAATCTAGTAATAATCAAAATCCTTTTGCATTTTCATGCTTATTGTGGAGATGGTCTGTACTCCAGGATGCTTTAAATTTTAAGAGAGTGTTCCATGGTTCAAATTAAAATGTTCACAAGATGACAAGTTATGATTAGTGTTTCTTCATAAGAAATAGGTTGTACATACCTCAATTTGATTACTGCTGGCAGGGGGTTGCACCATCTTTCTGCTTCCTTAGCCTTTTTTGCATCAGTTATATTGCACTTCTTAATTTAACTTGCAAAACTGGAAAAATATTTCACATTGGTCATTCAGTATGGGGCCTACTGGCATATAATGCCACATTCTGAATGCTCAGGATGAGGTCTCACAAGCAGAACCAGTACAAGCTGCTGATCCCTGGAAGCAGGAAGATGTGCTGCCCACAGCTGAGATCTGTACAGATTTTGATATCCAGTTTGGTTGGAAACTTAGCTGTGCAGTGTTTCCTCTTTCCCTTTAGGATATGGTCTCCTACCCTGCTCTCAACTTTAGAACCTCTGAATTTGATTCAAACAAGGTCTACTATGACATATTTTCAAGGAACCAGTTTCTATAGTGATCTGTTAGGAGGAGGATTTGCACGATTCTTTTGCTAAATTGATTATCTTCCTCCTTCCCCCCTCACACACGTTGTTCTCGACAGTTTCAATTCTTGCTCTTGCACTCCTTTTTCTCTCTGCTACTTTGTCCATAGAGACCAGCATAAGTGCACTACATGAAAAATACGTCTCCAAACAAGTCTGCTTCTACACAGCTGCGAAAAATAATTAGTTTCCTACATGGCCACTTACAATAAGAAGGATTCTTTATTTACTTATTTCAGTCTCAAAAAGTCTTTTTCCTCGAGAGCTTCATTCACAGTGGAAAAAATATACCATTAGGAGGTAGGAAGTAAGCTAGGAACACAGATGTGAAAGTCCAAGAAAGGTAGGAGTCCTTGCTAGGAGGCTGATGAGGAAAGGCAGGAAGAATACCTAAAGGAGCAGAGTAATTAAAGCAAAGGAAGGGAGAATATGGATATTTCCCAGAAAGAGGGCACAGATTCTGGAGCTGGATCACTGTGAACAGTTTCCAGAAATGACAAAGCAATACAAAAGTTCAATAAAATGTAATATAAGGAATTGAGAAACCTTTCGATATTTCATGATTAGGAGTGAAGACTTCATGGAGCTAGTATCAGCTGTTCTGGTAATGTATACAAAATTTTCTGATTTTTTTTTCTTATAAGAGAACATCGTCATTAGGAGAAAGCTGGCTACAGCCTTGTTAAATTTTAGTCTGTAGCTATGCCTAGAAAATTACCAACTCATAGTGACATTAAAATCCAATAAATTGGATTTTAAAAGAAATACCCTTTTAAAAGGTGTAGGCTTTTATAATTTAACCCTATCTAAAATCTCCCGTCCATTAAGTAGAGTTCAGTACTTTAAGAGAGTGTACATGGGGCACAAGCTCTGAGCTGTGGTAAGAGTTATGCCAATGGTTCTGTATTATCTGTACTTGGATCATTGTTCTACTTGGTCACACATAGTTTTCCTTCCACTGAGACTCTATGGGGTGGTACTGGCTCTCCTTTCTCCTTTGCTACTGGAGGCCACCTTAAGCAGAGAAGGGATGTACGTATTTGTGCTGCTCACAATGCATTGGTGGGAGCATGGTGCTACTTAACAGGTGCTATGCAAGCTGAGCACTGACCACCATTGCCACTGAAAATCATGCAGTATGAGTCATGTCATTTTTCCTTGGCAGTATTCTCCTGCAAGGCCCTTTACGGCTGCAAGCAGGGCCATCTCCTGTAGCTTATTTCTGTGGTCAGCATGGCTTCTGTCGCTATGTTTAAATTATTTGCTGACTTCTGGTAGACTAAAAATAATATACAATCTGTCTAACCCAAAATTTTCAGCAAGCTCAGTACAAGGGCAGATGAAAGGCAAACAGCAGATTTGTCAAGAGCAGTTGTGTGGTTTACCTACAAAATCTATGTACATTTTTGTTCTCTGCTTTGAAACGAGGAAGATTAATATTTTATGCTCTCATGGTAGAGGTTTATCTCACTGCTTCAAATATTAATGACAACTCTGTCAATATGTTTAATGAATAAAACTTTTTGTACGTTTTGCTTTTGTAAATATGAGCTAAACAATGGTAACTGTACCTTCTTTCAATTAAAATATATATTCTTACCTACACATGGATCACTACCAAGCCCAGTAGTGGGAAGTAACACACTGATGATTCTACTTAATGGTTTGGACAATGTGAAACTAGAACTGAAAACCTCGCTTAGTGATAAATCAACTGTAAAATCTAGCTGTTGAGCTTGGATGCTTTGAATTATTTGTTTTCTTATTTTAAAATGTTCAGATAAAATGCAGTATTTCAAATGTCATATGTAGCAATATGAAAGATAAACAAATAGCAGGTGTTTCCATTTGGCAGTTCAATCACAAATGTACATATGTGTAATTATGTCCAGTAATAGAGTGGGAAGAAAATGGAAATATATGATGTTTGCAACATCTTTATAATAGTTATTTAAAATGTACATTTTTCAGCTTGTATTGTGAGTGTCTTATTTGATGAAAAATGAAAGATTTTTTGAGGGATTTCCCCCTTGAAGCAGGTATCACACATATCTAGATTCAGAATTCTTTTCTCCCTAACAAAATATATTCAGTGACTGGTTTCTTGAGGTGACAAAAAAACCCCTGACACACTGACACTGAAGCAACTGTGCAACTATATCTTTTGTTTATTTTTTAATGGAAGAGTAATATGTATAATTCTTCTTTTGTTACTACTCCTTAACAGATACTTTCATGGCTCTTAGATGGTTGTTGTTTATCTCAAGGTTACCTAGTATGATGTACAGCTAAAATTTTTCTGAAGGCTTGAATCTCCAAAATACTAGTTGTACTATTTAACTGTTCATAGGGTAGCCTTCCTAGAGTGTTAAGACCTGATATATATTTACTGACTTCCAAATCATTGAAGTGGTGAGCAAGAAAGAATATTCAGAAATCAGATTAAACTGACTTATTAGTTAAGACTGATAGTCCTGCACTGTCTTTGGAGTGGGGGATCTATATACAGTTTTACTGTGAAGAAAGAGAAAATTAAAAACCCAAAGCACAGAATTCCTGCAGTGGTTAGGGCACTTCTCAAGGGTGTAGGATGACATTCAGGTCAGCCTGTTTCTACAGCCTGTCCAAATTCCCCTAAAAGGTAGCACTATTTGCATCTCACAACAATTTCCTGTGATCCAAAGGCCTGCTGGGGGAGACCAGCAAGCAAAAGGTCTCCTGAGATTTCAGATGGGGATGAGAGTAGAGTTTCTGGCACCTGCAGGAGGGAGTTTCCTGCAGCATTCCCATGACCTTCCTCTTTCTTGTAGACATTAAATTCAGACTCAGCTGATCCTGGCATTCCTCACTCTTCCCCAGGAACTATGGTTATGCTGAAGTTGAAGTTGTGGAGGTGAAACAGGAACAGCCTTCCAGCCTTCCCCACCCTGCTGATTGCCCTTCTTACTACCTCAACAATTTCCCCTCTGCATCTGGACTCTCTGCAGATTCTCTGCTACAATCTTGGTAAACTCCTGTTCGTTCTCTCTCACTCACCACCCTACACATTCTTTGGATGCACAAAAATATGTATCCTAATCTGCTGCTTATGGAAGTCATAAACCGTGTCTTTACATATACTCTCCATAGTGTGAGTTTTTATAAAAGCTACTGTCTCCTGATGGTGTGCTGTGCACTATTTCTTCCTCCTGCCTCAGTGAAAACCACTTGTTTCTAAGGAGATTTTTCTAATTATGTGACAGACAATGAAGTTGGTATTTTGCATCTGTGCTTTTTCCAAAATATTTTGAACCTTATAACTCTTCTGAGAAAATGCTTGTTTTCTGAAGCAGCTGCTCAGTAAAATAGATTTGCAGGGAAGTGGAATATAAGTCTGGAGATCATGAGCTGTAGTAAACATTGCACAAAACCAGCAAGCCAGGAATAATGAAAAAGAAATGGAGCTTTTGTAGAAGGGTAAGTATCAATGAGGTGGTTTGGTAACTCTTCACTGTCATTTATTATTGCCACGGATAGGGATTTCATCACAGTTTTTAGCTTTCAGCTCTTGGGGGAAGGTACATAAAATATAGATTTTAAAAGGGGTGAAGGCACATCTGAAGATGGAGATGAAATACAAAGACCTTTTACTGACTGCAGTAGATGGCTGGTGGAGTTAATGAAAGGGTTGTATGTAATCTTTTGAGTCTGATCATAAAAGAAATAGCAGAAATTCATGGTAGGATAGTAGTCTTGGAAAGGCCAGAGATTTCCAATTGAAGGCAGAGATATAGTGTTTCTGGTGCAATGGATTTCAAAGATACAAGAATAATACAAAAAGGTTTTTCTGCCAAAATGACTTCAAGAAGTGTATGGTAAGATTCATTAAAAAAAAAAAAGTCGGGATTGTGCCAGGTTTGGATGATGATCAAACTTCTGTCACTCTACTATTAGTTGCATGGGTTTGATAGCTGGGAGTTTACTGGAATGATGACAGAATTAAGTTTATCTTATGAAGATCAGAAAATAAGTGTACTGCCAGGTGCATCTGCGATGTGATAGCTAACATTTCTTCAAATTCACATAAAATACAAATGTTGATAGCTTCAGATTTATCTTTGATAAATAATAAGAGTCTGTTGGAGGTTAGATATGGGGGGTTTTTTTCCTTATAGATTTTTTTTTCCCATAAAGTTGCAAGGAGACTAATTACTGGGTGTTTATGGGTGCTTGACTGGAACAAAAGAAATGGCCAAAGGAGAGTGTAGCACTGGGCTACACCCTTTTGTGGTGTCTGAGAGTTTTTCTCTCCAAGGGAAAAAAGAGGTACCGTGAGGTTTGGGGCAGATAAGGACAGGGGTGGGGGCAGCTTTGCTCTTGCTCTTGGCATCGGA
>WBMY01013618.1:50857-71060 GCA_013397315.1 Donacobius atricapilla | reverse complement strand
AACCCGCAACTATTTGTTAGTGAGACTAATGGTGAATGACAGCACGTTCTAGTACTATTCAGAATTTCCAGTCAGGGTAGTAGGTTGACAGATGCTTTAGACCATTGAATAATTCAGAATTCTGCTGGTGTGAATGTCATTTATTCTGAAAATCTAGAATAGTTTCTGGGAATCTCAGTTTCTGGCCTAATACACCACCTAAAGATCCCAAGGAAGCATGTCCTTCATAATTGAGATCTGCAAGCCTTCATCTTGTTGCCAGTCAGCCGTATTAGTTGTATTAACTGCAACTCTGAGTGTTATCTAAAGTGAATGTGACCTTTGCCATTGTTTTCAGTTGTCAAAATACAGAACAAAATACAGAGAAGAAAACTTCAGAAATATCTCACTCTGCTGCATGTCCTCCCAGTGGTTTTTGATTAAAGAAGGCAGCTTTTTCAGAGCTTAGGTCTTTTTGGGAGTTGCAGAAGTGAAACCTAAGTTGTTTTTGACATTGTAGAAGTGTGATCAGCCTCAGTAGTAGTCACTAACTTAGTAGAGTTCTGGAATAAACCTTTCCTATGAGGGAATTTAGTGCAGAGTTTTCCATTTTTGATAAATCATGTGGTTGAATAGCATATTCTTGCATGTTGCACAGCTGTTTATGATAATGTAATGATGGCTAACTTGCTGTTTAGAAAAATATTCTGCCATTGATTTCTAGAAAGTACATTCCTTATTTTAGTTGGTGTTCTTTCAATAGAAACACCAATAGGAAAAAGTCCAGATCGGTTTGTTGGGTTTTGTTTTTTATTTGTTTTGCTTTTTGGCTTTTTGGTTGTTTTTGTTGGTTTTTGGGGTTTTTTGGGTTTGTTTATTTGTTTGTTTGGGTTTGGTTTGGTTTGGTTTGGTCTGGTTTGGTCTGGTTTGGTTTTTTTGGATGAGCAGAAATATAAATAAATCCCTTTTTTTGTTTGGAATTTGTTGTCCTCTTGAATCAAGATTCATAAAACATTTGAAGACACTACCTAACTTGTTCAGGCTGCAAAAACAATAACTCTAAAAATATGTTGGGTTTTTTGGCCATCTTTCTTTCTTGTCTTTAAACTGAAACTTTATGTACTGGTTTCTCTAGGGAACAGGCAAGGCCTACTTCTTACTTTTCAGTGAATTTTTTTCCCTGAAATCTGTTGGAAGTTTTCTTGGCTTTTTGTAGGCTTTCATCATCTTGTTGGACAAGAGAGGTTGCCTTTCTTAAACTGATATCTTGTTCCAAAGTAAGAACAGGAACATGCTGTTTGTGTTGGTTCATATGAAGACAAATTGGACAAGACTGCAATTATTACTATCTAGTACTTGGAAAATGTGCTCACAAAAGCGAACCTAAACAATTTGTGAAACTTGTGAAGAAAGATTTGTGAAGAAAGAAACAGGCAACAAATATTTCAGCTTCAAGAGTGATGCATCAAATTTAACAGCTGCATTTGGACAAGGAGGATGTGCATCCTGTCATAACTAAGTCTATGAAAGCTTTTGACTTTTTTGTCCTTTAGTATTCATGAAAATAATGTTTAAAAGGGAGCAGAAAAAAAAAGTTAGCTTAAGGTGAATAATTGAATAATAATAGATGGTAATTGGGATCTGGGCATTGCATATCTTTTTTTATTGGTTTCTTTTCTTTCAGTAGAGAGTGAACATATATTTAGAAATAAATACAGCTTTCAGCTTAAAAGTCTCAATGTTCTTCCAGTATTGATTCAAAAGGAAAAGTATGGTTAGACATTGCCTGAAATTTTGTGATGAAATACGCGTACACGTTTCTTAATTTTGCATTGCATTGTTTGAAGATGTCGTAGGAGAATTTCCTCAGCCAGTAAATTTTAGCTTCTCTTCAAGGCTTCAGCTTCTATGAGTGTTTGAGGCAAAGAAGTAAGGTGTAATGTAGGACTGTGATCTTTTAACTTTGAGCTCTGTGAGGCTTTTGGCATTTTTACCTCATGTCCAGGGTTTGTGTTCATAGTTTTCTTAAAGAAAGGTTTGTTCCTCTGCTTACTAATCAGTCTATGTGGCCACTGACTTTTTTTTAATCATTTTTTACTTTGTGCTTTGGTCCATTCTTGTTTGGGAAGGGGTAGCAAACAACAGTTAAACTGTAGGGACTGGCAGATGATTTAAAATCTTCCTGAAAGAAAAGAATAATACCTGGTTTGGTAGAGATTTTGGGATTTTGAGCAAATCTGTTAATTATCATAGCGTATGAGAAAAAATCTATAAAAACAAACCATGAAGAGTTCAGCTTTTTTGAATAGAAGGAAGGTTTTGCTCTTTTAGACTGAATGGCATCCTGATTATAAAATTAGTGGCCATATAAAAGTTGTTTGTTTTGGGTTTTTTTATCTCTGCATGTTTTAAAATCCAGTTCTTAAAGAAGTTTGTCAGCTTTCAGGAAGTGATTTTGTGCACATGAATAAACCTCTAAAAGGTATTTTGAAAATAGAATCATAACTAGCTTTTAAGTTTTGGTAGAGAGTAAAGCCTTTCACAAGCATTGCAGCTACATCTTTAATCACATTCAAAATCAAAAAAAGTAGAAACTCTCTTCCTTTGTCCCAGGAGCCACTAACACTGTTTCTGAAACTTGTTCTTACTGACACACAGTCTTTATATGTAAGAATGTTGTACTTTTTATCATATGCATGATGGGAACAGCATTGGATGAAGCTGCATTTCCCTGCAGGGAGTTAACACGTTGCTGAGCAAGTATAAGACTTATGCATCACTTAACTCTTATTTGTGCTGCATTTTTCATGGCTCACAAGCATTGTGATGACTTACTGCATGGGCGTATTTCATTATATTTGAGGAATGGAAGTGCATACTAGAGAATTAATTATGTGATAGCTTAGTAAACTTCTGTGCTCTTAGTGTCAGTGCTTTGAAAACAAGAAGTTTACAATGTGCCCTGAATGTCCTCTCACCATTTATTTTTAGTTCAAAATAGTTGAAGGCGTTATACTTCTCTGTACTTGAGGAATATCACTTATTTGGAGACGCTCCTTTAAACAAGAACCTGTGTTCCCAACCCTCAGGGTTACAGGGATAAACTGGAAAAAGCTGCCAAAGTTATTACAGCCCTAAGGGCACCTGCTGAAATAATCCTGGGTCAGCTACGTCATTCCCTTGCCTTCCCGGAGTCTTTAAAGCCTTCCTAATAAAGCTGTGTATCTCAAGGTACATAGAGACAAGGGAAGTGCGGAGGGAAGTAAGAACATTTCACCATTGCTGTTGTAAAGGAATGTGCATGCCTGGGCAAAACTGTAGGTCCACAGGGCCATGGAAACCCAATGGTATGCTATTTCCCTTTCTGAAAATTTTCTTAATCAATCCTGTGCAAACTGTCAGTGATCCAGGTATACAAGCTGTTTGGATGTTTGCTGTTCACTTTAGTCATGACTAGAAAATTTTCCTAGTGATAACAGTGGAACTATTTATTAGGTTCTGAAGTCTTAATTTAAAGTACAGATGAGAAGAAAAATGAGTATGATTTTTAGGTTTGTCATTTTTGGAATTATGTGACTCATTTAGCATTTAGAGGAAGAGAAGTTGGCATGTAGCTGGGTTCCTATCAGTCTTTCATTGCATGAACTCCGGTAAGTATCATCATTCCATACTTTTTCTCTGATACAGAGAAAATAAATATTTCATCTATATGGAGTTGCTGTGCTGAAATAGTCAATGACTTTGAGACCATAGGTTCTTGTATTTTGCTATAGGAAGACATTATGCCTTAACCAGTACATTTTCTAAGGCAGTACTGGATATGGGTAAAATGTAAAAAAACTGATACTGCTTTGTTATAACTAGAAATTACCTTAGTTGCCACTTGAGAAGTTCATACTGTAAAACATTGTGTTATTTTCTATGGTAAATTGTTTTCAAAATATTTCCTTCCTTTCTTCAGATGCATATTTGTAAAGGTAGCACACATCTCTATGTGCACAGTCATAATGGAAAATTTAGTTGTCTTGTCTATCCATAAAGTACGACTCAACATCGTATCAAGCCTTGCACTCATTTTTCAAACTTTGCATTATTGATACCAATATTATCTATCTTTATTATGGAGTGTATTATAGGAAACTTGATTAATAGTTTGGCTAAATATCTCATTTTGAACTTAATAAAAGTCTCAGAAATATAATCTCAGCACTGTGCAAATGCCACATATTTTGGCTAGATGTATTAAGTTGCTTGCACACTGTAAAGCAAAAAATCACAGCAATTCTCATATGAGTTTCTTTTTTCTTGTATACAGAAAATGGTAAGTAATTCTTTTTAGGAACATTTTAAAAATAATCTGTAGGAGCAGTAAAATATGGAATAAGAAGCTGGGAAAAACATGAGCTGTGAAGCGGTTATCAATGCTGTTTTGATCATATTATATTTATGTTATCAGTGAATGTTTTAAATATAAAATTGAAGTATACAGCTAATGAAATGTGACTTTCTCAATTTCAAAGCTCTTGGCAGAAAAAGATACATTTAATATTTTCACAAGTACGAAAGAAATGGAAAACCAAATATTAATGATTTTGTATTTAAATGTAGCAGTTTAAAATAACCCCTTATTTCTTAATCTGAAAATTACTTTCATTTTTACCTCTATTATTTTATACTCAAATTGATAACAATTTAAATTAATTCTTTCAAACTGGAGTTTTTAAATTAAATTCCTGTTTACTTTGGTTCTTATGAAGTTTTAAAAGCTTTAAATTAAACAGTATCTTTCATTTCGAAGGAATTGGGGTTTATCACAGGTAAAAAATGTTTAGAAGAATGGCAAATCTACTTGCTTAACAGATCTAATGGGTTAGTTTGTATACTCATACTCTGTGCTCAGCACTGGTGAAGCCACACCATGAATTTTATGCCCAGTTTTTGGGCCCCACAGAACAAAAAAGACATTAAAGTGTTGGAGCATGTCCAGAGAGAGCAGCAAAGCCAGGAAAAGGTCTGTAGCGCAATTCTGATGAGAAGCAAATGTTGGAGGCTCAGCCTGGAAAAAAGGAGCCACAGAGGGAATCTTATCCCCCTCTACAACTGCCTGAGAGGAGGTTGTGGCCAGGTGGAGATTGGTCTCTTCTCTCAAGTCAACAGGACAATAGGAAGCAGCCTCAAGTTGCACCAGGGCAAGTTTAGATTGGATTTTAGGAAAAATCTATTCCCTGAAAGAATTGTCTAGTCCTGANTTTCAAACTGGAGTTTTTAAATTAAATTCCTGTTTACTTTGGTTCTTATGAAGTTTTAAAAGCTTTAAATTAAACAGTATCTTTCATTTCGAAGGAATTGGGGTTTATCACAGGTAAAAAATGTTTAGAAGAATGGCAAATCTACTTGCTTAACAGATCTAATGGGTTAGTTTGTATACTCATACTCTGTGCTCAGCACTGGTGAAGCCACACCATGAATTTTATGCCCAGTTTTTGGGCCCCACAGAACAAAAAAGACATTAAAGTGTTGGAGCATGTCCAGAGAGAGCAGCAAAGCCAGGAAAAGGTCTGTAGCTCAATTCTGATGAGAAGCAAATGTTGGAGGCTCAGCCTGGAAAAAAGGAGCCACAGAGGGAATCTTATCCCCCTCTACAACTGCCTGAGAGGAGGTTGTGGCCAGGTGGAGATTGGTCTCTTCTCTCAAGTCAACAGGACAATAGGAAGCAGCCTCAAGTTGCACCAGGGCAAGTTTAGATTGGATTTTAGGAAAAATCTATTCCCTGAAAGAATTGTCTAGTCCTGAAACAGGCTTCCTGGGGAAGTGGTAGAATCATTGTCCATAGAGCTGTTGGACAGATGTATAGATGTGACACTCAGGGACAGGGTCTAGTGGTGGAGTAGGTAGTTCTGGGTTAATAGTTGGACTTAATGATCCTACAGTTTTTTTCCAACCTAAATTATTATGTGATATAAAATTATGCACAGCAATAGAGTTGTCAGAACTTCATGCCATGTTCATTGTGATATGCATTTCCTCATCATCACAACAGGAATATGGAATGAGAGGCCTGTGACCTCAATCACAAAAGCAGAGCTCTTGAAAATTATTTTGAGAGGCTATTGCAATTCATACTGATATAACACTGATATAACATCATCATGAGAGGAGTTACTTTTAACATATAGTGTTAACTTGTATTTTTTTTATTAAATAAATTTTGCTAAAGTACTAATTTCCCTTTCCATAGAAGTATATAGCAACTGTTTTGAGATTCAGATATTACCGCATCAGTATAGTTCAGTCTAGATGGCTGAAATGGATAGAATGGAATATAAAATTTTGCAAGTCGGTGAGTATGCCGTGGCTGTGGGTGCTGCCAGAAGTGTCCAGTTTCCAGCCCTTTACAAGTTCTTCCTCAAGTGAGAGTCAAGTTTCTTTACTGTGGCACAGTACATTCCCTAGCATTACGCAGTGTCAAAGCTAGAGAAGATCTGCTCATATAGTGATGATGGTATTGAGTTGGGTAGGTGCCTCTGTGCTCCTTTCAGCTCAGATCTGTGTAACACCATCGAGGAGCATTTCCATACTGTATGCTTATCAGAGCAGCTTCCCTGCCTAATCTGTCATACCAAAATGCTGCTAGTGAGAGGCTCACGTAAGACAAGAACCTGCCTGTAAGAAACTGTCTTTCAGGATATTCTCTCTCCCAAAGGGCAGGTTTTTCCTTACCAAATAGAGGTGCTTTCATCTCTTCAATTCTGCTGGCTAAGCAATCTTCAGCTTTGGAGTAGCAGTGATGGTTTCCAGCGTGTTAGTCGAGCAGTTCTGCATAGAAAGCAAATACAAATAGTAGTTTCACAACTTTCAGCATCCAAGTAACTGGAGGATGTAATTCTTGGTCTCTGTAAAATACCTGCCTCACTAAAACTTACATGTGTATCGTCTTGGAACTTTATGGGCTATTGTTTAAATAATATTATTATATCAAGTGATTGCATATTTTCTAATTTATTGTTTTATATAATATGTGAAAGCAAATTAAGGAGAGGTTTTTTTCAAAGTCTTGATGATTTCACACACTGTCATTAACATACGTACATGCTAATATGGATCTTATTGATATATTTATAGTTAAGCATCTCAATATTGGGAGAGCAGAAAATATTCTTGGGAAAATGCTGATCACAAGGGAAAGTTATTTCATACTTGCTTTATGTAAATCACATGTAGATAACTGTGACAACTACAGGATTTTTTGAATGTCCTGTGATTGCCAATGATGGTATCCTTGGCTGTAGGGTTTAATATGATTTGATAGATATCTTGGAAGAGTAATTTAGATTATTTTTGTAAGCTGAATAAATAGCTTAGCAAAACTTTTTCATGAAATTCGAAGTAGATTAATACAAATTCCTTTCACAATTTTGCAGTACAGTCAGTAATATATACAGAATATAAACAGAGTATGAGAGAGCATCGAAAGGAAAAATACTTTTATCTCACAAAACTGAAATGTTTTTTGTTGCAACAACACTGCTATGTTTCTTCAAAGTCTTTTTAGTAGCTTTCAGTTCAACTTTCTTCAGGAATCCTTCTGGAAAATGAGGTTTCTGACTCTTCAGTAGCCACATCAGGGCAGATACGGCCAGGGGATATAATGCCAAGTGTCATAATGGAAGAATTGATACAGTGAGAGTATGGGAACTGCAGGATGCAAGAGAAATAGACGAAACTAAACCAAACACTCATTATAGCCTATTATTCTCCTAACAAGTAAAAAGAAGGCAGTAGCCTATTTGCTTCAGTTCAGTTAATGTTATTTCTCGTGTGTTTCTCTAAGCTTCACAGAGGTGGAAATTATGTCCTACTTCTACCATAAAATTAATCTGAAGACATTTTAAATTGGAGTTTAGAGAGTTCCTAGGATTATCCCTGATATTAAAGAAATAGAACAATGGTTCTCTTTCTAAGAAAAAAAGGAGTAACAAAGGAAAGACTTTCCTCATGATATGTTCTTCTTGTACTTTCTACTATTAGAACGATTTTGTTATGATTCCATGTCTCTTTGTACATCTTAAAAAAATTAAGATGAATTTATGAATATGCAAGTTTTATAGGCATAATAAAGTCATAATGAAGCTCATCTTTCCCAATTTTTGGTAACTTATTTCAATAATAGGATAAAGTATTAGGATTAACACTTTATTAGCATTAATTTATCTAGTAACCATTTAGCCTTCCAGCAAACATTAAAGACAGGAATAAATTGTCTTAATTTGTGCCTGCTGTAAAGAAATTCAGTGCTGATGGAGCACGAAGTCTCCAAGAATGTTCTCTCTCTTTGACTTAGTTTGGGATAGTCTGCTTTTTGCATATGTTGTTTTCATATATGGATTAAGCTTTGTTTGACATATGACATCACTTCTTGAACATATATGTAAAATGAAATTATTATACAGATATAATATAATAATATAATTATATAGATTTGATTATATCTAAAACAGGGGTGTCATGTTTGGGACAGTTGTACTCTTCTGTCAGGGCACAGCAAAGGCTGGTGGCTCTCTGAAAGTCAGTGTAGGGCTTCTCCCACAGACAAAAGGGGAGGGCATGTTCCTTGCCAGGCAGAGCTCATCCCCAGTGCCAGATGCCATCAACCCAGAACCTGCTCATCGCAGGAGGCAAACTGTGCCTTTTTTTAGCTCTGCTGTCTGAAGGACAGCAAAAGAAAGAATGAAATTTGATGTCTGAAATTTTCTTCAATATAGCAATAACTGAGCAGATGTCTGCAGGAGTTCTTCATCAGCAGAGTAAGAATTGTAGGGCTTTCATTTTTGGTATAGCTCCTTTCCCCCAGTAATGTCAACATACCTCTTGCTGTCCTCCCCATCCTTCTTATGACGCTGAATTGATTTTTGCCTTTTTGCTTTTGTATTTCCTTCATATATATTTCTAGCTCTATTGCTGTATAGTTATATAGCTCGTGGTTAGCCCCAGTACTTTTCCCTACTGGGAGGCAGGCAGGCGGGCAGGCAGGAAGGAAGGAAGGAAGGAAGGAAGGAAGGAAGGAACCCATCTACCTGACCCTCCCTGTCTTATTGTCTCTTTCTGGCTTGCCTCGTGTAGAGATAGCCAATACTTTATTTTCAGCACCTATAGTATAACTTAAATAAACCAAAAAAACCCCCCAAAGGAGATCATATAACTCTCTCTCATCCCAAATTACTGAACTCTAGATGGTAATGGCAACCTAATTTTTTAGTTTAGTAGGTTCATGCTTAAAAGTATTTATCCTCAGAAGTTTCATCCACTCATTCTGACTGGCAAATTGTTCCAATATAACAGAAAGTACAATTAAAAAATTTGAAAAGCTGTTCAGGAAAAGCTTGCTATGGTTTATGAAATAAAATACAGCTAGAATGTTAACATAAATTCATAGACCCACATGTAAGGTTTTATATTTAACTATAGATTAATATAGCCAGCTATAAGCAAGACCTTCCAGCACTGCCTATGAAACTGTGTCATCTCAAGTGCAGAAATTTCACTGACACTGGAAAATACCTTAAGGTAAAATGTATTGAATAGTGCTATTTTCTCTTAATTTCTCCTGTCTTAGTTTATTTTCATGAACTTTCTGTGGGATGGGGATAAAGAAAGAAAATACCAGCTTTTGTCTGTATCATAAATCTCCTGAAGAATCAAAGAAAAAAATAGGAGAACAAAAATACTGAAAAAAATCTCATTTAGGAGAATTTTAAAAATCCGAAAACTGCTGCACATTGTTTCTATTACTTTAATAAAAAAAAAAAAAAAAATCCAGGTAATTATCGTTCTGACAGAATTGTAAGATTCTGTGGGCTGGAGCCCTTCTAAAGCTGTACATGCTGAGTACAGGAAAGTTGCTGTTCATATACTGTATTTTACATATATATTTATTGATTGTCCTAGAATATGATAACATATTTCCCCAAAATCGTTCACTAACATATTTCCCCTCCCCTTTATGCATGCTTCCTTCTGTCCTGGGGGTGTCTCAGGTTNAAGAAAATAATAATTTATAACAAATATATAATATATAACAAATATATAATTAGCAAGCATACTTAAGTATCACTCTTCCTTCATATTAACACAACCAATACAATTGTGAAGCTTAATCTATTCCATGGGTAATTAACATTCCAGTTTTAATTTTTTTTATTGCCCATGAAACAGTCCTTTGACATGGCTAACCCTGACTTTCCACAGCTTCATGTGACATCTATGATACTGCAATGTATAGGCTGGATCAAATTTTAGTGAAGCCAAAGTTTAATATTTGCTTCAGTTTTGAATCATCCTAAAACGTGAAAGAAGCAGACAACAGAAGGAATTTTCCTCTTTCCTGTTTACTGCTATCTTTCTTTTTGCTACACAGTTAGAGCTGGGCAGCATATTAGATGACCTGCGTGGCTGTTTTTCATCTTTCTGCCAAAAATGCAAGTTAGCACTCCCTCAGAAAGCAGCAAACTCATTCTGATACTCCCTAGCTAAAAACTCAGAGATCTAAAATTTTCTTTGGTAACAGCATACATTCATCACTACACATTACAGGAGAGTTTTATAGAGGCATTAATATTTATTCANATCCAGGTAATTATCGTTCTGACAGAATTGTAAGATTCTGTGGGCTGGAGCCCTTCTAAAGCTGTACATGCTGAGTACAGGAAAGTTGCTGTTCATATACTGTATTTTACATATATATTTATTGATTGTCCTAGAATATGATAACATATTTCCCCAAAATCGTTCACTAACATATTTCCCCTCCCCTTTATGCATGCTTCCTTCTGTCCTGGGGGTGTCTCAGGTTATCCCTAATGGTCACAGACCCCAATGTTACAGCTGACACACTAGAGTTGGCAGAGTACTAGGGCTTGTGAACTTCCAGATCTGCTTACACAACGAGCATTGTGCAATTCCATAGGACAGTAGTTTTGGAGAACAAGCATTGTGTTAGCTCACCAGGTGCAGGTTATTTATCGTCTGGTAATAATAAGTTCTGTAATTTCACTCAAAAATTCTGGTCTTATGCTGTATTTCAACACATATAAACATTTTCATTTTATTTTTGAAGGTGTAAAAATGCTGGAATATGAGCTTTTTTGCCTTATTGTTTTATCATGTGCCATTTAGAACTTTTATTTAAAGCTTTTTCAGGAAAGACATTTGTAGAAAAGTTTCTCTTNCACAGCTTCATGTGACATCTATGATACTGCAATGTATAGGCTGGATCAAATTTTAGTGAAGCCAAAGTTTAATATTTGCTTCAGTTTTGAATCATCCTAAAACGTGAAAGAAGCAGACAACAGAAGGAATTTTCCTCTTTCCTGTTTACTGCTATCTTTCTTTTTGCTACACAGTTAGAGCTGGGCAGCATATTAGATGACCTGCGTGGCTGTTTTTCATCTTTCTGCCAAAAATGCAAGTTAGCACTCCCTCAGAAAGCAGCAAACTCATTCTGATACTCCCTAGCTAAAAACTCAGAGATCTAAAATTTTCTTTGGTAACAGCATACATTCATCACTACACATTACAGGAGAGTTTTATAGAGGCATTAATATTTATTCATCTTGGTTTTGCCAATAAAGGGGTAAATAAAAATTATTTGAGTATATCCAAATCTCTATTTTAAAAAAAATTTATATTCGGTGTTTCTGCTGCTCATTTTACTTGTATTTATTTAATAGTTTAAAATAGTTTAAATTTCACGTAACTAAGAGTCAGTAAAACTAAAGAAATTTCTCTGGCTAAAAACCCAGGAAATTAGGTGTTTGAAAAAATGAGATGTTTGGCTCCAAGACAGTTAGATTCATCTCATTGGTGTGTTATATGCAAAGCATAGATAGGGCACAGAGGTTTGAGACATTTTCTATTACCATATAGGGACATGACCTCTCTGGTGCTGAGCAACAAGACAGCTGAGATCAAATGCCATGGTAACTTGGACTGAAATTCTGTGTTGGCATAGTGGAAAACATCTCATGTGATAGCCAGATATTAAATGAACACCATAAAAACCAGGTTGAACACAAGTTCTGTACTCAACCTCAGTTCAGATGCTGGATAAAGGTTATTTGGCCTTGTACCAAAACTCCAACCACTATCTTTTATAAAATTCTATTTTCCCTAATTTTTTTTCTATCATTTCTAAAAAATAGAACTGTCATGAACAAAACTGAAATATGAGCTGAAAACATAGAGATATATCTCTTCAAAGTATCTGATTATACTTTTCATGAGGAGAGAAAAAGCAATTTTCTCAAAGAGTGAAGAAAGGGTTTGGACGAGACAGTTCACAGAAGTGAAGGAAGAAAATGCTGCAAAGCTCACTCCTCTGTACTGAACAACAGCTGATCTAGACTGTGAAATTTACAGACAATGCAGCAAACATTTGAATGTGTCACTCTGTAATATTTGATTATCAGGTATAATGTTAAAAAAGAAACGTAGTTGAACTGTTAAACACAAAAGTGCAATATTTGCACTCACAATATGTCTAAAGAACCACTTCTGAGAATTTTGGGGAAAAACAATGAATTAAATATATCAGTAAAATGTATGACACAAGAGAGGAGAAGTAAATTGCCAAATACTACAAGGATATACCAGACTGAATATCTTGTAACTTGATAATCCAATCAAAGGTAATCACGTGAATGACATCCTGTTACAAATCTAAGTCCATCTTATCTATAGTTTCCATGGTTCCTTTTACCTCTTATTCAAAATTTTTATTTAAAATTATGATCAGTGAACACTATCACAATGTACACAGTTGAATATATTCAAGAGAGCTAGCTGTTCTACTAGTCTCTACAGCCAAACTCATATTACACTGGGAATATAATGGTGCAAGAAAAAAAGTTAGACTAGTTCTTAGTGAGTATGACTTACAAGCAAGAAAAGGTGATTTGAAACATTAAAGCCGTTTCTGATATAATTAAAAGGGAGCTAAGTTCTGCTGCCTGCTTCCCACCAGAGGAAGAAATGACTGTGGTCTAAGCCAGTTTTTTATATACCTTACTTTAGAGATCCATGCACTTAAACCAGGCACATCAAAAGTGATTCAAAATAACATGAAATGTGTGTAAGCTTCTTGGCTTTTTTGATAGAGCTGTCTAAAACCTTGGTCTAATATTAGCTTGTAAATGTCCCTCAAAGCTAATACATGCCAGCTGCTGGGTGCACTGACATAAGTGGACTGGGTGCCAGATGCTGGAGCCAGAGTGGGGATTTGGGAATTCTGGTCTTTGTGCTGAGGTGAGTGGAGGGTTCTCAGTGCCAGGGACTAGAGTTAATCATGGGATGGAAACAGTATGTGCTGCAAAAAGAGGCCGGCAGGGGCACCGATATCAGTGAGGTGTCACCCCCAGCAGCTGCGGAGGTGGTCTGTCTGTGTTCTCCCAAACCTTGGGTAGATCAGGTCATATGGTCATCACCCGCAAACCCTAATCTGGACCAGCCAGGCAAGGGGCTCTGGGATCAGGGCAAGGGCACCAGGAGGGCAGAGGGGGATCCATGAATGTGAGTGGGCTAGTGGAACTGCAGAGTGTCCCCAGAGTTTTGTACAAGGGACTTCCTGCCTGCCAGCCCGCCCAGAAGAAGGAGCAGGCTGGACTGGTAGCCCTCCATGGTGTGCTGCTGGAGACAGAGCCTCCTTGCTGCCAGCATGAGTGACCAGTCATATCAGTGTCCTCTGTGTGTGTGTGTGTGTGTGTGTGTGTGCCCACGCCCACAGAGGACACTGGGGTGGGCTCCATCAGCTCCGTCTAACTGGCAGCCAGAGGAATGCCTACACCACAGCTGCTGGAGAAGGTGATTGTTCATAATGTACCTTGACAGATAGGACCAAAACAAAGAGTCAGGTAGACCATGTTCTCATGGAATCTTAGTTTTAAAAGCAAAACTCACTCAAGAGGTTTCCTGCCAGTTTACCAGGGCATCACTAGTCACTGATTTGGACTATAAAGTTATATAGTGAACTGTATCTTTGAAATTATGTGGGTAAAAAAAATGTTCGTTACACACAAAGAAAAGTGATTAATTTTAATGTAAGTCATGATGCTGTAACCTCACAAACGGATGCATCTGCACAATTGCTGAAGTGATTAAAGGAAAGAGAAAGTTCTTAAAATCTGTTTGATTTTACTGAAACTAAAGATCTTCCAGTAGAATTTCTTCTTCTTACTGACAGCCATTTCCAGTACCATTTCAAACATATCTAAAGAAGAAAAACAAATGTTGTGAATCAATAAAACTCAAAAAAGACCAAACAGATAATAAGCAATAATTTTTAAAGCTTTTAATAGTTTTAAAAATTTGCTGGCATGCATCTTCTGATATGTATTGTTATTAGTAAAAGGGAAAAGAAGAAAGCTGAAGTATAGATCAGACAGTCATGGTATTTCCACTATGCTACTCAATAGGGGAATTTCTCTTTCTTTGGTCTTCATCCTGTGATCCCTCACAACAAAGAAGGGTGCTTTCAATACCTTTAGGGGGTTATTTTAACTATTACCAGCTGAGTGTGAAGCTCTGGGTCTGCAACATCACCTGTCAGCCAACTCCTCACATGATTTTAGCCACTTACCTAAGGAGTCTCTTGGGATCAATGGAAATTACTTATTTTGGTTGTACAGTATTTTCAATGAAATATAAACATCATGTCCTGCTTTTCTTTTACATTAAATGATAAGCCAAGTAGCTGCAACAGACCGAGGATATTCTTATTCTTTGGAAAGCTTGCAAAACACTCTCTAACATATGTATATGGTAAGGTTGAGGTATGAGTGTTTTTTCATCACTTTTTGCCACTGAAGTGTGAAACAAGGAAATGAAAATTGAGTTTGACAGTTCAGGCTCTTTGCTTAGGTTGCTGCAACTTTTGAGATGTGATGTATTCCAGAAATTCAACAAAATCTGATAGATTAATTAGAAAGAAGTTAAAGAGATAAAAATTAAAGTGTGTGTCTAGCTAAACAATATAGGCTTCAAGTTAATGAAGGTAATAGACTTAAACTTTGCTAAAAGGAGAATACAAGAAAATAAATTTCCTAACTTCAAATTAGAACAGACAGGTAGGTCAGACAGAACTATAAATTTATCACTGTGAAACTGCAGGTTTTTTGTCCACATCCCGTCCTTATTCTGTTTAATAAATTCTATGCCACAGCAGGAAAACTGTAGTCCGATCCTGCTTGGTGCCAGGGCAGTCAAAGTTTCCCAACTTCTGATAGTGACTAAACTGTCTAAAGAGAACAGGAAATCAAAAGGCCTACCTTGGTTGAGTTCCACACTTTGTTCCCAACACTGTGCCAGGTCCTACAAGAATCTTGGTTATACAAATTAGTCAATTGTCCACCAGCTTGGAGTGCAATGAAGTTTTTAAAATCTCATTATAGTTGTCATATTTATCCACAGTATCTAAACTACTGCAGGAGTGTGTATGAACAGATTCCTGGAAACAGGTCTATAAAGGTGTATGCTGCTTAAAAAGAGTGCCAGTGAAGACTTCAAAGATTCCGCCTGCTCAGGGTTTTGGTGGTTTTTTTTTTTTTTTTTGGTATTTCAGCTGTAAAATCATAGCCATTACCTCTATTAGAAAACAGATTTTTTTTTTTTTTTTACTCTTAATTGAAAATGTTCTTAATGCCATTAAAAAGAAATAATAATCATTGTGACTGATCTTCAACCAGCAGGCTGAGATTCTGCCAACCACACGTAAGTCATAATGTGTTCCTAGGACAAAGTGAGAGATTAAGGATCCAAGTGCCATGGGCATCAGTTTAAGGGAAGAATTGCTTCTACAACAACAAAATTGTCAGAGCACCAAATAAGTTTCTGAATCAGTTAGGAAGAGGGAAGAAAGTTTGAAACCGAAGGAGTGATCAGGTTTTGGGAATCTCTCCTGCAATTACAGTAAATCAACTCATCAACACCAAACATTGACCCTCTGTAGCAAATCAGTAAAAAGTAAGGAATTTTTCTCCATTGCATTTTCAAAGACAAAGAATTGAAAATTTAAGTTTTTAGTTGCTTTTAACAAAAACTGGCACTCTGTTGAAAACTATTAATAGTGCTTGTTGTTGATACAATAAAGGGGCTTGTAGTTGATACACCAAGTGAGTGAGCTGCAGACTTTTGACTTTTGATACACCAAGCGAGCAAGCAGTAAAATTTTTGATACATCAGGCGAGCCAGCCAATGAACTTTATGAAGTGGACATGATGACTACCACTCTCAAAATCCTCTACCAGCAAGTGCCTAACCTGTCACAGGGGGCTGCGCCGCCAAAATCTACCTAGTGGCAGAGTCTTTGCTCTCTGTGCTGTCCTTTACTGTCCTGGCTGCTCATACAAGGCTGTTTGTCCCTGCTGGTCCAGCTGCCTGTCTCTGATCCCTTGCTGGATCACTGGCCAGCTCCCAAAGAGATTTCACCGTGGAAAGACCCATTGCACATGACAGTGCTGGAGCCATGGTGGTAGTAACCTTTTTCTGTGCTTCTCATAATTATTCTGGCATTTTCCTACTTTTCTGGTTTTTTTCTCTTTCTTTCCTCTTTTATAAAAAATAAGGTTGCATTATATATTTGGATGCCAGCCTTTACCCTCAATTGTGTTTTAATCTTACTTTTGGGTATGTTTAGAACCTAATTACTCTCTGCAGTTGTGGATTGAGGCAAGCCTGCCTCTACTCCCTTAAGCCAATTTTAACACCTTCTCAGAGCTCAACTACAAATATAAGATGGAATTTCATGTCTCATAATGCTAAAAGAATATATTATGCAGCAATACTGTACCTTCAGTGGAGCAGGAGCTTTTACATTAAGTGCTTGTTGTGTTCTTGAGAAAGGTAGAGAGGGGTGTGTATTCAACACTGTTACCATACACAAATGCTGTGTTTCCCATATAACAGTAACTGAGCTCCTGCCAGAGCACTTAATACAAACTTTAGGAGTGGAAAGCACTGCTCAGTCTTTGCAACCTCACAATTTCCTCAAATAGCCATGACTGTCCTAGAGACTGCTGCTCTGAAGTGGAGGCAACTGCCATGGTAATCCCAAATACTGTTTTATGTCTGCATCAAGGTATTTCTCCTCAGACCAGAGTACTAACATGCAAGGGGAGAGGAGGAGAAATAGAAGCACTTGTTTCTCAAATTTTCCAGCTTCTTCGTGCATGGACATATGTCTTCCCATATGTCTAAAAGCACAAGTGTGGGGGAAATAGCTAACCAGCACAGAATATATCTTTCTGAGTAATTTTCAAACTGGTTTATGACACTGAACACTCTGTAAGAGAGTTGCTACACTGATTTTTACAAAGCCTTATTTCCTTCTGCGGGTGGCTCCCTAGCAAGGAACTGCAGGGTACTCCACCTGGGGTGTGGCTAAGGAGATGTCCAGTGCCATCTGGAAACAGTGGAAGCACAGATGTTTCCAGAGGTCTGTGAGACCACTGTCTCACCACATTGCCCGTGTGACGCAGTGCATGACACACACACACACAAACACACACTCGCACTTTGATCAGAAGGCATGAACTGAAACTCTACTGTATTTGAAAGTCTGACTCCAATATATATCATATCTACAAAGGCCAGGATTGGGGGAGAAGGTTGACACTCTCCCCATTCCATTGGTCGAGACAACTGTCCATCAGCTGTCCATATCTCCAAGACAAAGAATGTAAACTACCTTGAAGTTATGATAAACATTTGCCAGTGTTTACAGACCAGAGCGTGAGAAAGAACCCAAAACATGAAACTGTGAAACAGAAGAGAAGGCTGAAAAAATCAGGGCGACACCTGTGGACAAAAAAAATTAAACACATCTGGCAAGGGATACCCTGCTCACACATATTTAAGAAAATCTTGTAGGTGAAAGGGAGGGAAAAGTAGGGGAGAAGGCACATAAAATGAAATGTTGCTGGGGTCAGAACTGGAGATATATTTGAAAGGAGACACTCCAAGACAGGAGCATTACTCAGGGATATCACTGAAAGTCTGAGCCCATGGCAGTTCATGCCAGCACATGAACATCCACAGAAGAACTGCAGCCCATGGAAGACCATATCTGGAGAAGAGGAAAATGATTGGGAAGCAAGCAGTGTCATACACACCGCTAGACAGGTAATCCCCAGCTCCCCAGGCTGTTTGTTGCTCCAGATCCTCTAAAGGGGAGGATTCTGGTGAATTGGTGAATGTAACACAGAGTGAAAAAAATGGGAAAGTGATACTAAGATGAAAGAAAGGAGAGGAAAGGAAAGTAACTGATGATGAGAGGAGAACTGTATCCCTAAGTGTCTTTTTAATGTTTCTGATTTTTTTTTCTTTCTTTTTATCAAAACAGTGATTTTCTAGTCAGTGATCAGGAGCTGATGTTAACAAACAGCAATACATTGCGTTGAGTTAAAATCTCAGTTGAGACTGGTTTGCTTCCTACAGACTCATATTCATGAAATTCCATAGGAGTTTTAAACCAAACAGCATGAGGCTGGTTAGTCCCTGCTGGAAATCTAAATGGAAGGATATGCACCCGGCACCCAGATAACCCATTACCCTCTTGCAAAAGTGAATGTCGTAATTAGAGGGTAAGACAACTCATACTAGACTGCACAAGAGGACAGAGCCAGATCAGTTCACATGCTAGCGTTCAGCTCCTGGTGAATATGAAACCAAGAGGTAACATGGATACTGAATCTTCAAAAAGTACATTAAGCAGCTTTGTCTTCTCAATGAGATTTTATGCAAATCTCTTTTGGTTACCAGGACACATTGTTAAGAACTACTTCCTGTACCCTAAGAAGAAATTTTACTTTCCTGTACCCCAGGGGAGTATATGATAGTTATGTCACTTTAATGTTTTCCAGTTAGATGTCAGAAAGCAGTCAAGATCAGGAATACCTTAGAGACTATAGGCAGGATGCAATTAATGATTTTTCTCTTTCTGACTTCCGTGATAGGAAGATGGAAACTTTCCTGATCTAGGTTAAAAAGAATTTCAAGCCTCTGATGAACTGAACAAGTGTTTTATATCTACTGGCTGAATGAATATTTTCTTTCTAAGGTCTCTATTTAAACCTAGCTTTAACTCCTGGTTATCTCCTCACAATATATTTAGGCAGTTTCCAAGAAATGTCAAGATTTATGAATTCTAGAAATACCTTTTCTACTATTCTTCTATCAAAAAGACATTTTTTTTCTTCAAAAGGAGTCCCAAAATTAACCCCTTGTTTTTAATTTACCACTGAAAACTACTCCTCTTGCTATATAATGAATAATTTGTGCTCAATTATTCATGCCTTTTTATCTGCCCCAGTTTGTGTTTATATGATTGAATGGTTTCATTATTTTTCAGAGTTAGAAGGAGTATTTATCTCCTTATACTTTCTCCATGCCTGCTAAGAAAAAAAGTACAAGAATTCTTAAAGAGATTGGTTTAGAACCAGAACTTACCAGAAAGTGTTCTGAGAGTTGATCTTTGGGCAGATATGACAGACAAATAGGTGAATTTGGGACACAAAAGTTACAGTTATTGGAGCAAAAGACAAGAAACTTTTGAGTGAAAGGCTGTTCAATGGTATGCGGCAAAATCAAAGCACAGAAGAAACATGAAAAAATAGCGATGCCTGTACTGAGATCTGGTGAAGATTATGTTTTCTGAGGTAGACTGAAAAGGACTGAGGGACAGGAGCATCAGCAAGTGGAAGAATGGATTTATCCAAAAAGAAATTTTAGGGAAATCCATCCTATAGATTGCATAATGAGGAACGTCTGGCTGAGGAGAACTGTGGGGCTATGGAGTCCATCAGTACCAGCATCAAAAACCATAATGAACATATAATAACCAGTTTTCTTCATTACTGGTGAAAACTGTGTAATCAAAGAGCTGTAGATTTATTTAAGCTGGAAAAGATCTCCAAGATCACAAACTGTTAACCCAGCAGTGTATGTCTTTTAAAAAACTCGAGATATGCTGAGTCCACCACTTCCCTGGGCAGACTTATCCAGGACTTTGCAAGCCCTTCATTGCAGAAAAATTTCCCAATATCAAATTTACACTTACCTGGCACAATTTGAGACTGTTTCTTCTTGTCCTATTCCTTTTAACCTGGGATCACAGACCACAACCCCCACTATGTTAAAACTTCCTTACAGGTAGCTGTAGACAGCAATAAGCTCTCCC
>WBMY01013618.1:13832-44196 GCA_013397315.1 Donacobius atricapilla | reverse complement strand
GGAGCCTGAGTCTTTTCTCCTTTTCCACCCCTCGGTCTTATGGGGTGCGTTTTTAACCCAGCCTGGGCTCGGTGCTGCTCTCCGGGGACCCGGGGGCTGGAGGAGGAGGCCGGGGCCATCTCTCTCCCTCTCTGCGGCATCTGCCGAGCTCAGATGCCCGAGCCTGCCTGGCTCTCCGGAGGGCTGGCCCTGATCCCGGCCCCTCGGCCCGGCCGCGGCTCCCGGGGTCTCCTGGGGCCAGCGGGGGCCTGGGCCCGGACCCCTCCCAGCCCAGCCGCGATGTTACCTCATGGCTGGGTCCATGGAAAAAGGGACGGGTCTCCCAAGATTCCTGCATTTAAGCAGTGTCCCAAGGGGTGTACACTTTTTACCTGATTGGCCAGCTTAGCTGTCAGTTCCAAAACGGATCAACAATTGGTTTTTCCTACCATTTATGCTAAACTAATACACAACTCTCTTTCAGTGAAGTGATAATATGCAGAGAGGAATCAAAGACTAGTGTGATGTAGGAGGGCCATGGAATGACAAAGATTCATGGTAAAAAATGAGAAGTTTGAGGGCAGGAATTAGAAATAAACATGTATCAGCTTTTGCTTTGTATGGTTTATATTTGGTGTCCGTCCAAATCTAATAAGGAAAAAAGACTGAGACAGGACAATAACAATCTTTGACTATGGTCAGTTAACTAGTGAAATTTCATGTTTTCTTCTATAAAAGGCTAGTTTTGATTTCTCTTTTTCAAAAGGTACACCTCTATAACTTGGCAGGGGCTTGCTGGATTTGGCCTCTGAAATCACTCAGAGAGCCTCCCTACACGCTCTATATTCCTTTCACATAATAATTTTAGTGCAACTACACATCCTGTACAGTGTATTTTATATAAATGTATTAAGATTGCATCCTGAGGGCCTAAAAGTTGTACTAGGACAGAAATATGCTCATTGCTTACAGACAGAACTATTAACACGAGCAGTGTGTTTACAGAGTAGGAAGATTTAAATTAACATAAGCAAAATTACAAACATAAGCAATTGTTACAAAAAGATGGCTGAACCAGTTATATTTTCAGTAATTCACCTGTAGTTTTGAAGGGGTAGAGAATCACAGTCTAGACTCAGAAAAGGCAAGTATTAACCTGATTGGTATGTCAGCTCAATCAGCCAGGCAGCTTTTCATTATTAGAATAAACGCTAGGGTAGTGTTTACCAAAGATAGAAAAACTCTAAAGATGTAACTGCTGTGTGTAACAAACTCGGCTCTGTTTTGATACCCTCTCTGTAATGTGTCTGCAGGATCTTAAATCTGAAAGTTCTTAACATGCAGAGCTGCTCTGAGCCTTCTATGAAGTACCTAAATCCATAGCTATGATTCTGAACACTGCAGATCAAACTGTCTGACAGCATTACTTCACAATTTTGCCTTCAAGAGGAGTATTCTTTTTTCTCCCTTTGACATCACCTATGGCTTGTCTCTGCACGGGAACAGCAAATCTCTCAGACTGATCAGGTCTTTTCTCTTACTTTACCATCAGGCCAAAGAAGAAGCTAGAAACAGACAGCTACTGAGATGGTCATCCCACACAGGCCTAGGCTCCCTGAATTCCGTAAGCCTACAGATGTTTGCAAACATTCATCCTGTTCTTTCTACTCAGCTGTAGGCTTACACAGCCTGGGAGGATGAGTGGGGCCCTGTTGGCATAAATCCCATTTTTCAGAGAATATTCAATATTCTTTGCATCTGAATGAGAAAAAGGATGAAAATAAAACTGAGTGTTGGGCAATCAGCTGAGGAGAATAGTATAGATTACTGTGTTTCTATATTTGCGTGTGTATAAACTAGACAGCTAAAAAGAAAATTAATGCTACTAAAAGATTTCATGTTGAACATAGAACTTACATAGAAACTGATCCCACCAAAATCAGTGATTCAGTGATTAATGTTTGTTTGTTTGTTTGTTTGTTTGTTTTTATTTTCCTTTCCCTCCTGTTTCAGGTTTGAAAGCATTAACCTAGGTATGTATGCTCACCTGACTTGTGTGTTTCCTGAGAAGCAGTGTTTCGCTTGTGGAGAGCTCACATGCAATGCAAGTTACAGTCTTCTTTAATATATAAATTATTGTGATATTTTGTTACAAATCTGTGCTTCATAGGTAAATCCAGGGCATGAGCAGAGTAGCTCACATTTTCATATGTGAATCTATGCATTTCAGTAGATCAGTCCCACATTTACTTAAAAGCAGGGCTGCCCCAAAGTTACATAATTCACTTAAGGGAATTAAGGGAGAGGAAACAGCTCTTCTCATGAAGTTAACTGCAACTATGAGTCTTGGTAGTAAGACTAACATTGCCTTCTTATGATTTGAATATCCAAATAATAAAATTGGCATAGACACTGATAATGCATATGTTAGTCATCAAGCTATCCCTAAGTTCTGTTATTAGACATCAGTACTAGAAGCATAAAATAGACAGAAAAAGTGCTACATCATTGTGGATCAATGAAAAATAAGTCTTGATTTTAGCTGCAGTACATAAAATGTAGGTGCATCAAAATGAATATGAGGAAGAACATTTCTGCTATGCAGATGACTCTGCACTGGAAGAGAATGCCCAGAGAGGTTGTGAAGTCTAAATCTGAGTCTGGTTCTGAGTGGTTCTATTTTTAGGATTTTAAATGTCTTCATTTTTTGCCATTAATTTTTCCTGGTGGGATCTGACACCTGTTTGCTTTATTGCTTAGCTCTTTCCATAACCCTTTCAGAGGTAATCAGAACTGGCACTGTTTGCTTCTTTCAGACACATGAATTCTACCATTTTTCATTGAATGTCAACAGCTACCAAAGTCAGATATTGCTCTTGTATTGAAATGCTAAAAGCATATCTAGCAAGGCCAAATTTTAAGACACAATGTAAATTCAGCAATGTAAGTTAACATGTTGATGATTACAGGTCATCAACAGAGTTGCTAAGTGATTGGCAATAAGTTCTAAATGTTCAGCTGCTCCTGGGATGTTTTAAATCTGGTATCACCTAATTTTCCTATTCACAGGGCTTTTGACTGATGGTATGCTTCGTTGTCTCTTTTCCTCCAATCTTCTTCTTTCCTTTGAACCTTCTGCTCCTGTTTCTTTCCAGTGATAAGGGAGATTGGTTGCCTGCCCAGACTTCTTGCTGCTCATGCGTCTGTCTTGAAAAATACAATAACTGCAGCTTGAAAGCTGAATTTAATGGTTCTCCAGAAGAGTACAAAGTTGGAGAAAGGATACCAATGGAAAGAGGGAACGGTGAAGAAAAACTCACTCATCATGCAGTGAGAATTCGCAAGGATAAGGTAAAACTCTTGTGGGGCAGCTTTCATCAGAGAGAAATTTGAGGTAAGGGTGACAGGGAGCCATAGATCATGTAACTTGCAAGTCTGGGTAAGAGGGGGTGACATAAGGGATAGGGACAAGAACACTCTTCAANGGTTTTACTTTCAAACCAGCACAAAAGTCTGCATCAATAATAGGTTCAGATGAGTCCCTGTAAATGTCTCTATTCCTAAATATTACTGCAGTAGACATGTCTCTCCCTCTTCTCAGGTAGCTTTGACTCCATTGGTCCTTGGATATATTCAAACCCTAAATCCAGTCTCAGGAACACAGTATGAATGGTGCTTCACATACTTGAAAGTCTGTTTAATCTGTTCTTCTGATGGAGTCATCTTTTCTAGCCTCAGAAAATCTAATTTCAATGTCCAATTTCACCTGCCTCTGCTCAAAGGCTGCCTTCAGTTGTTCACCTCCTCAGCCTTCCAACAACAAGAGCTTCCAAGAGCTCTAAACAAAAACTAGCCTGTGAAGAGTTGGGTGTCTGAAGAAGATTCTTAATTGTATTAGAAATACATTCAGGTTATAAATTAGGTACCTGCAAGTAAGAAAATGCATATATATCTGTAACTAAAGTTTCTCGCCTTGACAGCCTTTTTTTGCTTTCTGGACTTGATAGCCTTATTTCCAAGAATACTTAAGCAGCATGAAGTCTTTTAATGTCCGAATTCTTCAGTACTCAAAAACTTAGTCTTCAGTTAAATCTTGTAGGGCTAACCATTATAAAAGAATGCACTCAATGATGCATACTCCTATTTAAAGGAATAATGAGCTATAACACCTAAGTCCTGAGTTTTCCCGATAATTTCCACTGTTTAATGCTTTTTAGTCTTTTTATCCCACATATTCTAAGAAGCTGTAACAATATTGGTCAGCTGCCCTGGGCCTGGGGGACAAATGACAAAGAACCCTGTCCTTTTTGTCTTCTTCCCACCAACCCCAATGGTTGAGACAAACTATAGCCAGCCCTCAGCTAAATGTGAATTAGCCATAACTGCAGGAAGTCTTCTCTGGAGACTTCCTGTAGGTTAACCTCTTTCTTTGTAGCTCGGGGTGCATGAAAAGGTATTCTTCCAGAGGGAATAGGTGCTAGGTCTAATCCTTCAGCATTTGGGTGGGATCTTTTCCATGATTAACAGAGTAGGTCGTGATGGGTAGTTCCCAAATTATGAAAAAATAATAATTTATTGGCTGAGTTCATGCTGAGACTCAGCCAAGTCTGGGAACATTTTTACCTGAGTTTTCACAAGCACAGCTTAAAATTAGGGAAAAAAATTCTGCAGTTTCATTCCAGTACATAAATTTCTTACAATGCTGTCTTTCTAGAGGAAGGATTCAAGTGGGAATACCATGACAAATATTTCCCTGAAGAAAATTTTCTTCCCTTTTGAGTTTTATCACTAATTATGTTCTGTTATCTAGCTTGTGGATCAATGTCAGACATTCTGTAAAATCATGTCTGCTTCCAAATTGAGAGTTTCCTCTAGGGTGTTTTACTAAATAATACTAGTGTTTAACTAAATAATACTCTTTCAAGAATTATATTGTGAGATAATTATATTGTGAGATAATTCCATAAAAGAGTTTCATAAAGAAATTGTGAATTCTTTAGCAATTAACAAGACAATTAACAATTGTTCTTTAACAATTAACAAGAATTTCATAAAAAATTGTGTTCAACTACTTTGACTATAATTTATTGGGACTAGTCCTCACATATATTTAAAACCTACCATTATTACTAGGCTTTCCGAATTATTTTTTTCCCTCTGGGCAAATTTCAGGGCTGTTGAAATACTGGGGAAATTTCTCTCTGGATGTGAAATAAATGAGATCATGGCAACTGCTACTACGTAGTAGTAGCAGAAGGAAGAGGAAAGATACTACATTGGAGTTGTTACAAAATGAAATTAATCAACATTAAACAACCTCCTTCAATGTAATGAGCAATTCAGCAAGCAAAGACTCCACCTCATATTGTCTGCAGCGGTGCTTCTAACCACACACTCCATGAGACAAGTGCTCAATCACAATCTCTAAGAATACACTTCATTTGGAACTTTTTCTTGGTCATGTGTCTAATTTCATCTCCACATTTTTCAATTTGTATGTCCTTGCTGAGTCTTCTAAATACCAAATAAAACCTCAAAAAAAGAGAAACTTTCTTACACATTTTCTTTTGGCATTTCATCTAAGCATTCTTTCTCAATTTCTCAATTCTCTCTGATTTTAAGTTACTATATTTTAAAATTAGAACCTGAAAATTTGCCAAAACCTGTAACAGTGTAATCTTGTAATCCCAGAAAAAAAATTGTGAATACTGACTTCAATTTATTAAGTAGAGCTTCTGCTTTAAAAACTGGTCTGAGAAAATAAGAGGGTACAATGGAACACGTTTCAATATATTTTAATACAAACATTTAAACAAATTTTAATGTAATAGGATCTATATATTTATTTCCATGGTCATTGATATAAATATTTTGCTTCAACCTTTCCTTACCTTTTTAAGAATATATTCTCTCTTGTAAGGATTATATAATGTTGATAGAATTCTTTTATGACTATACTTCTGCTGTAATTATTCAACTGAATCCTTTTCCCCTACAGAGTACATTTTTTGGAAGGACACTGAACTGATCTTCAAGATTAACAAGAGAAAAAGAAATAAGTAATTCTCATAATAATTTTTTTCCAATATCTTTTAGTTTCTCCCCTGCCAAATTCTTGAGGCATCATCCAAGAAGACAAATCTTTTTATCCACCACATTTACCTATAAACTTGACGAGGCCTTCAATTTCAGAAAAATAAATGTTTTAACTATTCAAGCACATTGTTCCCAATGTGTTCTTTATTATGACTGTAGTAGCTTCATGTTTACAATCTAAAACCATCACAATGATATAATTACTTTTAGTGTTTCCTATGCCACACTTTTCTTTTGAAATTTCCTAATCATCAAGCTTCAGATTTTAATGCAAAATAAATGACCTGTTTGTCACAATAGAACACAATAGAAAAACTATTACGAATAATAGGAATGAAACATTAAGGACTCCCAGCACTTCTTAAATGAAGAAACTTTTTTTTGAAGCTGATGTTCAAATATGTCTGATTGCCTCAGATTGATTCTGTCTCCATCTCCCAATTTTGCCTTTTCATGGTGTCAAAACCCCAAAATGGCTTGTTTTGGAGTGATTTATACCCAGTTTTAGAAGGGTACCTCGATATAGACCATGATACATCAGATTTGTCTTGTTTGTGAAGTGTGTGCCTGTTTTATGTGGTCCCTTGACATATAGAATGTTTTTATAATCAAAACAGAATTTAGATCTCTAAGGGAGCAGGTGGTGGGATGAAGAAATAACATTTTACTGGTGCTTAATAGAAAGTCTCTTGCATATAAATCTCTTCAAAATGTGTTCCCAGATTGTGAAAGAGGGGTTTATGCCTTCTGTTGTGTTTGTTTTTTTTTTTTTCTTCTGTGACTGCAATTTGTGGCTATGTTTCCTAAGCTGCTAAGATGTCATGTTGATTAACACAATATAGAAAAAAGATTGAATTGTTTAGTGCCCATGTCAGCCATCAGGAAGAGGATCCAGGAGCTGGGAATCCAGGAATACACTCAGTTAGCAACTGGTATCTGCAGTATCTTTGGGGCTGCTTGAAATATTGGAGGGTGGACACATTCTGTTCATACTGTTCATGATTCTAGTTCAGAGATAAAAAAACTTTCCATGAGAAATCTTCAAACCTCCTCAGCTTGCAGTAATCAGGCCAGGATGCTTTACGCTGTATTTGGCACATTATTTTCTTGCCTTAAAACCTTACTATTTGAAAGCAGTCAATCAATAGGAAATACCAGGGTCATGTGGGCCTGTTTAATCTTAATGCATTTCCACACACAGACATTTAACTACTGTTAACAACCGAGGCATGGACTCAGATCAGCAGGGATACTGTGATGTTTATTCAGACAAATGAGCTGGTGTTACACACTTCAAGACACCGTATTTCCTTATATGGTATTTTTCACTACGTGAAAATTTTTTCACACATTGCCATGTCAGAAACACGCTTTCCTAAAGTCCTTCTATGGGATGATCACGCACTGTGCAGGTGTCTTGCAGCTTCCAGCAGGCTCCGTTCTATGCAGGGCATCTGCCTTGTTGCATCTCCTCCCCACAAGGTCAGGCAGAGACAAGCTTCTCTGTGCTGCTGTGGCATTCTGCGGGCGTGTCCCACAGCCTGTAACTCAATTCTATCTTCTATCTCTCTCTAATTCTTCCTTTCTTGTTTTCAAACTGTACTACCAGAACCTTTTGCAATGCTTGATCAACTCTATGAAAAAGAATCATGAAACAAAACACTTCCAACATGTTTGACCCACTGCCCGAACCAAACGAACACCATTTATCTTGTCCCTCAGCTTCCCCACAAGCTGATGATAAAGCCAAGGCAACCAAGGCTGGTTGGACCACTCTTGCAGGTACCCATCGTGGACCAGAATCTGGATACACAAGTATATTCTCATCCTCAGGTTATCAACAGAAAGGGTCCTCCCCATTTTCCACTTTCAAGATTCCTAACAAGTACTTGAGATTTTTCTAAGTTAGCCTGTGATTCACTAAAATGTCATTGGACAGGGGTTAGGTCATTCTAAATGCAATTCCAAAAATTTAGAACATATAAGGCTTTTTGTAGTCTTTCATAGGGGTATATCCCATCCCTGCACTCCCCCTTTTTGTTTTAGCAACATAGACTTGAGAATATTATAAGCCTGTTCAACAATCACTTGACCCATAGGGGAATGACATGGTGGACCCCCCCAAATGAAAAAATCAGCCATCCATTTGGATGTAAAGGCTGGCCCATTATCGGTTTTTACAAAGACAGGAACTCCACAAGGGCTGCAAAAGTGGACCAAAAATGACACTGAATAGCTTTTGCACATACACCTGTATGGGCAGAGGCATAAATACATGTGGAAAAGGTATAAATCATAACATGAGCATATTTGAACATACTAAATTCAGGAATATGTGTTACATCGGTTTGCCAGATTTCTAGGACTTGAAATCCCCAGGGATTGATTCCAAGGACAGGTAAGGATGTGACCTGTGGACAGTCAGCACCGGCTTGCACAATTTGCTGTGCTTGCTTGTGTGTAAGCTGAAATTTTTTTTGAAGAGCAGCTGCACACTGGTAAAAAAAACTCCACATGACAGGCATGCCAGAGAAAAAACACCTATCACAACGATGGCCCCAGCTAACTGGTCTGCATGGGCATTACCTTCAGAGATGGGGCCAGGAAGACCAGTATGGGAATGTACGTGTAGGATATAATACCTTTTTGCATGCAACTGCACTGCAATATGCAAATGTAATAAAAAAGAAAAAAGCAATGGGTTAGTTACTTCTTTGATATAGGCTTCTTCTATTCTTGTCACTACAAGTGCAACATAAGTGGAGTCAATAACAGTGTTAAACTCATCCTGAAATTTTTCAAAAGCCCTAAACATAGCTGCTAGTTCTACCAATTGTGGGCTACTTCTGTATCTTGTAGCCATTGCCCGTTACAGACCACCCATTTTTTCCAGAGCCATCTGTGAACACCCTGAGGACATTGGCAATTGGAATTGGGGAACAATAAGATTTTTCAATAAAATTCAACTGTGATTGGCTGCTCAACAAAGTAGGCAAGGCAGAGAAGGCAAACGAATATTTATTTGATCAGAAAACCGTTGCAGGGCAACCTGAAAAACCAGTGAGTGTTACCACAGCCAATCTAAATACTCCTGAGTTGTGTGTGGGTAACTAGATAACAGAGGGATCAGCACCATCAAGCTGCAGCAGGTGCTGTCAACCTCTCTGCATTGACAGTGAAATCAGTCCTGAAATGCAGGAAACAATGTTTTTTTCAAATTGATGTGGTAAAAAAAATCCACTCTAAAATAGCAAGGGTGTCCTTTTGAGCATCATCCCATTGGGCCAACAAAGTGTACAGCTGATAAGGGGCATTGATTGATAAGATAAAAATTGACGGGGATACTATCAACTTTTCCACAAGCCTGTCAAGCACAACAGATATGTGGGATCTGTCCTAAGGCTCCTGTTGCTCTGGGTGTCAGGGTACAAGAAGAGGGGGTTGAGTTGTTCAGTGGTGATACCCAATAAAGGCGTACCTAATTAATTGTTCCCAGGAGCTTTTGCAAATCACTGAGGGTGGACACTCAAGATATCAATTACAGCTGCAAAGGCTGAACAGTTTGATTTAAAAATCTTCTGCCCTAAATATTTCCAAAGGGCTTCTTCTAATACCTTTTAATTTGCTACTTTCAAACCCTTTCATTTTACTGCCTCAGTAACCAACTGTTTTACCCTTGCTGCTTCAGCCCCAGCAATCAAAATATTGTCCATGTAATGATAAAGTAAAACATTAGGGTCTTTCAAGCATACTGGAACCAGCACTTGAGCAACAAAAAGTTGGCAAATGGTGGAACTATATTTCAGTGCCCTGAGGTACAAAATGTCCAATGATATCTTTGGTAGGGCTTGGCAGCTTTGAAAGAAGGCACAGAAAATGCAAATTGGGGTGCATTTTGTTCAAAAAGTGGTATGGTGAAAAAACCATCTTTGAGATAAATAACAATGAGGGTCCAGGATTGTGGCAACATCACGAGATGGTAGCCCTGGCTGTAGGGCTACCATAGGCACAGTAACATCGTTGATTTTTCTAAAATTGTGCAGCAATTACCATGTTCTACTCTTTTTCTGTATAACAGAAACAGGAGAGTTCCATGGACTAGTTGTAGGGATGACATGTCCAGCCTGCAGCTACTTTTTCACAAGCTGGTGCAAATGTTGCTGCTTCTCCCAAGAGAGAGGCCACTGGTCCACCCACATAGCATGATCTCTTGTCCAGGTGAGGGCAGGGACATTCTGCTCAGCAGTAGCACCTATGATAAATTTGTTCCCAGCACAAGACCCCGTTGGCTAAGGCAGCCTGGTCTCCACAAAGCAACAGGGAGTGAGAGTATGTAAGGTTTCATGGTGGCAGTGCAACCTTCAGGGCCCTCAGCTGGGACAAAATTAACACTCTGCTTAGGAATAGAGAGGCATCCAACCCTGGCTAGGCCCGTAGCAGCTTGAGTCCAAGGCCAATGACTGGGCCAAGCTGAGAAGGCTAGAACACTACAATCACCACCACTATCAAGTATATCCGCAATTTGTAGCTTCTCATTTTAATGCCAAAAGGCACATTTGAGGGTGGGTCTATGACTGGAAAGCAATTTGTCCATAGGATTTGTGGCTACCCAGTGGAGTTAAAACCTCTGTTTCCTCTAACCTGTGGAAGACAGCCAAGGGGGTCAGCACAGAGATAAACAAGCTGAGTGATTTGTGTCCTTTCACAAATTTGACATGGGTGTACAGGCATCCAAACCATTGTCCGAATCAGTAAAGTCCCTGCTTATAAGTCCAGGGGCAACAAAAAAGCCCTGCTTTGTGGTCAGGGATTGATTAATCACAGGTGCACCGCACCCAGGCCCAGCGGTCCCCAGACATCTGAAGGGAAACAGTGCACATTGCTGTGTTTGAAGAGTTTCAGTAATGTTGGAGACCAGGTCCATGGTGGTGCTGCCTGCTGCCCAGGCTTGCAAGGTGTTTGTGGGGATGAGTACAGCTGGGCTTGATTTGCTATCCATTCATGGTTTCCCCAGCGCTCTGCTGGTGGTTTTCTGAAGGGCCAATTGATGTAGCTGGGAGCAGCTCCCTCCCTTTAGTAAATTTAGATACGCATTGTTTTGCATAATACCATCTCCTCCAGCAACACAAGCATATGCCCGGTCCTTCAGAACCTCCATTGTTCTGGGGGCACTCACGTCTCATGTGACTCAGCTTCCTGCAAGAAAAGCAAGGATTCAATCCGTAGTGAAAATTCTTCATAGCAAGAGCCTCTGAAAACAAAGTCATTGTATGACAGGCAGTGCTGACAAGCCTTAAACATTTCTGTGGCACTGGGGGCCCACAAGGGTCATAAAACCTTTTGATAGTCAGGGTTGGCATTTTCCACTGCTAACTGCTTCAGTAATATTTCTCATGCAGTGATGTTGTCTAATGGCTTATCAAGGGCCCCTTTTAGATTATCGAGAAACTTAATAAGAGGTTCATCAGTTCCCTGTCATATTAACAAATGAGCCTGTAGCAAGACCACTGGTCCAGCACTTCATGAAAAGCCCACAGAGCGACTTCCTTTGACTGCCAAAGAGCTTCTGCAGGCACCCAAGCCTGTACCATGGTTGGCGCATATTGGCCCTCCCTCATAAGAGCTTCTGCACCAATAGATTGCAACACGTGCCCCAGGGGTTGCTATAAATTTTCCATATCTTGAACAGTACTCTCTGACATCCAGGTAGTGAACTGTATACCTGTCAGCGTAATCTGCGCAATTTGTGTAATCATGTGGTGCCACATCATATGAGTTCACCACAGTTTCCAAAAGGTTAATAGTAAAAGGGGCACTGATGCCATTGTCTAAGGAGGAGGGACACAGCTCTTTTATGATACCATAAGGCAAGCCTTCCCGTCTAGGTGGTCAGTAGGGCTGGTAAATAACTGGAAAAGTATGCAATAAGTCTGCATCCCCCTCTGCAGCAACTAGTGTTCTCATTGCTGCCCATAGACTGGGGGGAAAATACCAGGCTCCCCTTCAGAATCAAACAGACTGGGGGACCCGGGGCCATCCTCCAGTTCTCCTTCCACAGCCCCAAGAAACTAACAGTCTTGTATTTCACTCAGAGGTGGCTCAGGAGGGGCAGACATGGACGGAGCTGTTGCAGCGGTACAAGTGTCCTTCTTTTTCTGCTCTCTGAGTGCCGCATGTGCCATGAGTGCCTCACACACAGTCTGCCATGAGCACAAAGGCTCTGCCAATACTCTGTTGCCTCGCACAACTAGGTCCCACAAAGCATCCCCTAAAGCATCCCATGTCTGAGGGTCACAAACATTGGTACTATCTAAAATTGAATCACAGTCTTTAGCCCATAACAAGAGTCTGTTTAAATCTGTAGATTCAACTCTCCTGTCATGTTTTTTTAAAATCTGTTTCAACATCTCTGCAATGTCTTTCTGTTCCCAGGATACACTACTCCCTATAGTTCTCAGCTGCTTACCTTCCATCCTGCAGAAAAGTCGAGCAGCACCACGGGCTTCATTTCAGGCCCTGGGCTTGGTTTCAGCCCCATGGCGTTTAGCTGAGTATCATTACTGGTGCAGCCACTAGTTGCCTGTCAAGTCCCTGATGCAGGGCACATTTGTAACTGTGAAGGCATGGACTCAGATCAGCAGGGATATTGAGATGTTTATTCAGACAAATGAGCTGGTGTTATACACTTCTTCAAGACACAGTATTTCCTTATATGGTATTTTTCACTAGGTGACCTATCACACATTGCCATGTCAGCAACACACTTTCCTAAAGTCCTTCTATGGGGTGATCACGCACTGTGCAGGTGTCTGGCAGCTTCCAGCAGGCTCCGCTCAGTAGGGCGTCTGCAACCTGGCATCTCCTCCCCCAAGCTCAGGCCGAGACAGCAGAGACAAGCCTTTCTCTACTGCTGTGGCATTCTGCAGGCATGTTCCACAGCCTCAACTCTAGCTTACCTCTCTCTAGAAACTACAAACTAGGTTTATTTGGGTGGTAGCTTTATTCAGAGAGTTATTCATTTTTAGAAAACAAAATGAGAAAGTTAATGAGCAGCTAAATACTGATTTGGTCTCCCTATCTAAATGTGAGGTGCTGTGTTTCGTGTGCTAATTTTTCAGTAGGCTCATCTGCCAGCACAATTGCTTTCTCTTAGACTTGTGAATTACTCACCCTTTCCAAATTTAAATTAGAAATTGAGACAGAGAGATTAAGATCGAATCAGTTTGAACCAGGCAAGACCTGACAACACCACAAAATCTTTCCCATATTTGAATGAGCCGTAATTTACACTGTTTTCATCATCTCAACACTTAAACTCCGATTACAACATTGCAGGTCAGGCTGTAAAAAAGAAGTGATCCCAAGCTACCTGAGTAGAATGCCATGGATGTGATTTGCTTAAACTGACCAATTGTGTAACTCTTGAGAATTCAATTTTGAGAATCTTTCAATTTCTAAAAAAACAAGGAAGTGTTCTCTAATACATATGCTGGATCATTCCCAGAGAAGTTTTGTCTCATGAACTGAATGAATTTGGATTCTATTATTCCGTCCCCTATACATTACAGTATAGCCTACAAAGTAATTTTCCTACCAATGTATCTCCTGTTCAGATATATGCAATGCCAAACCCATAAGTCATCTAACCATTTTGCATATAGAGATTTAAGGAAACTTTGCAAATGAGTATTTCTGTTGCTGATCTTGTGAGAATCAAATAAGTAAGTGTCTGTTGAGCAAGTAATGTCTTATAGAGGAGTGTAGGTCTAATTACAGATTTCTCCTTTTATGTTTGGCAAAGAGAACTAGCTTCTTGATTCCAATGCAATAGATTCTGAACCTAGGCTTTCTGTTATTTTCACTGGCTTGAGGAAGCCGTCTTTAAGATAGCTTGACTATCTCTCATTGTCCTGAAGTCATACTTGGAGCTGCACTGAAGACATAATGAAAGAAGTTGGGTGGTACAAAACCTTCTGTATAGCAAAAAAAAAAAATTTAGTGTTAGCATTGAGTCAAAATAGTAGACCAATATGACACATCCTGTCCCTCCAGATCATCTGGATGATGCCTTAGAGGACATGAAAATGTCTTTCAGCTTACATGTATCTCCTACATATTCTGTTAATATTTGCTCTGGTAATATTAGCAAAAAGTATTTTCAGTTTTCTATTTTGTCTTTGATTCCTTGGCAAGTTTTCTTTCAAGGCAGCTAGGAGGGTTTTATTATGCTTCCTGAATCATCGTTATAGAAACAGGACTTTGCACAGCTTTGTGAATATAAAATAACACACTGAAGGTCTTTCCAGCAGGGAAAATTTGCTGGCCTGAGAAGAAGTACCAGGGGAAAGGGACAAACTGGTAAGAGAACCTTAGGCTGTCTTGGTTTCTATTTGCTGCCTGAAAAGGTGAGGCAAGTGCTGGTGACAGAAAAAGAGATGATGGTCAGTATAGCTTGAGTCATTTGTTAGCAGCAATAACAAACCAGCAACATGATTAAAGGCGAAATGTGAGGCCATGGTAGCTTACTGCACTCCTGCAGTCTCCTTGCTTATTTAGGATCTAGGTTCATATCTGCCAAGGTGCTGATTTCAGCAGGAAAAAGGGGACTTTAGTTGCTATAGTTTAAATTTGTATTAACTGTTTACTGAGTTGTCTCTTTAAGTTTGCTTAGTAATCTGCCTGCTTCTGACAAGCTGAAAGGTCATTGTTGACATGAACATATACATGCATATACATCCTCTGTGTGCACATCCAGGCTGTCATCATTTTAAGGCCAACATTTTGTTTTGTTGTGGGAGAACCTTTTTAATGTCTAGCCACCACATTTCCTTCTACTCCATAGATACTTTTTAACAACCTAGATTTAAAAGAAAATTGCCAGCTTCATATTTGAGTCCTCATTTGACACCCATCACGCTCAGATTGGTAAATACTTCCCTAGCAAGAGTCTACTTGAATATACAGGTAATGATAATAGCATTCCAAAATCAAGCATCCTTTGTGTAAGACACTGCCTGTTACCGATGAGTCATTGTGTATGAGTCCTGCCACATTCTGACTCACTTACAATGAGTTGAAAGGAAAGCTACAGGAATTGCCATTAAAGAAGATTGTAGACTAGCTAAGTAACATTCTTTTTGCCCCCCATGTGCTTGCTAAGACTATTCTTCTCTTTTTTTATTCTTAAAATATCAAAACCCCCTTGATTTCATTGACTTCTTGAGCATGTATCACTGCTGCAAATGGGATAACTAAATCAGAATATGACCATTGGTTTTGATTCTAAGGTATTAGCTCACTGGCCAGTACAACTGGCTCTTCTGCATACTAAGAGTTAGTTGCTTTGGGGAATTTAGATTAAACATTTGGTATTTTACTGAGATCTGTGGATGATTCGAGTAGGGGGACAGGGAGCTTCTATGAGAAAAACCACACACATAAAGCATTTCTCTGAAACAGACAAAGCAGACAGTAGTTGAAATATGAAGGATATATTTCTTAAACGACCTGTAACCAATATACTGTATCCTTTAGCAAATACCATTATCACGTAAGTTAGGTGGTAGTAATATGAAGATGTGAAAAGAAATGTATTTTCCAGAGAACTTTAATTTTTTAAATTAAAGTTCTCTATGAGTTCAATAACTACATTTTTTTAGGATGAAGCGTGTCATACTAGTGCTTTTTACTGTGCTTCCGAAAAGTGAAGACTTAAAAATTCACATGCCCAAATGTTTCACATCTAATCCTCATTTACCTTCTCTAGTCCCTATAGTTAGGCCTTCTCTTTCTAGTATTGTGTTAACATCCAAAAGTTAATTCTAATGCAATTTGCATTATGAAACTGACATAACTGAAACTATAAGAGAGCTTGCTCTTTACAGAAAGATATATCTTTAAATACTCAGAGCAGTTATCTATTTATATGCCTGAACTTATCTTAGATTTACAATTGAAAAATTGGTTATGCAAGAACAATGCGACAAACCTGAGCAAATAAATGACTGTAGTTCCTGATATAACTGCATGGATAAGTAATAGATCAATAAGTTTATAGCTATACTACACCACAGATTCAAAGCAATCTTGCCAGTCCTCCTCATAATGTCAGATAAGAGTCGATTGTAAAAGGAATAAATTTTCTGAAATCAAAGCTATTTTTTTTCAGAATTTATAATAATTAAATGAGGGGGGCTTTGTTTTGTTCATTTTTTAAATTATATAATTTATTACATAATGTAAAACATGGGAAAAATAGTATACGGAAGCTCTCTCTTTTTCACTGTATTGTGAGATGGCTTATAAAGGTTCTGATTTCCCTAGCAGCAGCCAATCACCCTCCATCAGAAACAAGTGTTTTTTGCATATGGAAAAAAACCCTTGCACTTTTTTATAAGTAACTCCTGCTTCTGAAGAATTAAAGTGCAGCAGTATAGATATGTTAGCCTGTCACTGGCAAAGAACATAGTACTGTCGTGGAGCTTAACTCAGTAGTGACAAATACTGCAACTGTGTGAGAGTGACTTTGTGACTTGAGCTGTTTAATGTATTACACAGTAGAATTCCTTCATTAAAGATTGACCACACAATAATTTTTGGTAGCAAGTCACTATGTTTAGGTTCAATTCTTTGTTTTGGAAATCGTACTACCCAAGCCTGGAACTACCAGAGCTACATATGGGTCTATACTCAGATACTAATGTTTGATTCACTTACTCCACTTACCACTGAGATAGATATCCCCATTATGCATCACAGCTCTCTTCACTGGTCAGTTCCATCTAAAGTGACATACTGTGATGCTGGCTGTCTTGGCCATTCAATAAATTCATGGCTTAATTCTTATAATATAATGAGAAAAGTTATTGTCTAGGGTAAAGGACTTCACTTTTAACATTTTGGTCACAAGATTTTTCTTGCTTGCACCAGAAAATGCTAAACTTTATTTTCCAGGCTTCTTTCCTTCCTGAAACAATTCTGCTATTCCTGCATAAATATTCAGGAGAACAGACAACTGCAGTTCTCATAATGATAATTATCTCAGGTATTTTAGAGAAATGCTAATAAACACTGAAAACTAGGATACTAATAGAATAGAAGCAATAGTGATTGAGCTCTCTTCATAATACATAATATTTACAAATCACTGTTTCTTTTCAAATAACTGTACAACACTAACTCCATTCTTTGCCCTCCTCCATTCTGTGCCTGGAGCACCAATTTTAGCATGTTGACATGCATGGAATTACCAAACTTTATCTGACATATGCACCTATGACACTGGCTCCCAGGAACAGTCCCTCAGTTTGTACTCCGTACAATCAATCACATACTACAGAGTAGTAGGACATTTGGCAACCCAAGATTGCCAGATACAGTATCTCTCTGGCCTGGACCATAACCAGAGTCAGAGATTGAGGGTGATGATGGAAGGGGTCTGGGTGAACAGGTTTTGACAGGAACACATGAACAATCTGAATCCTGGGAGCATACAGAAGCTCCTTCCAGAAGACTCTGATAGCTATCCCCTCAGTGGCAAATACAGGGCAAGATACAGAGCAGCTCTGTGCTCCCAGAGGAGTCTTTCTCCACAAACATTGTGGAGAAAGTCTTGCACAGTCTCTAGTATAGACTGAGCAGTAAGCAAAAAAGGAGTGGTTGAAGCACCCACCCTAAATACCTCCATCCTCACAAATGAGGAGGTATGGTCATCCCAGAAGCCTGTCTCCTCAAGTCCTCAGGGACTGAACCAGCTCCAAGGACTTGTGCCCTAATGGGACAAAACAAATCTGACTTTAATGTGACCACTGGGAGAAGAACTATCTAAATCCTCCAAGAAAATCTCCATGAAAAATGCAAAACTAGAGGGATCACTATTTCCAGTAAATCAGGGAGGGACTAAGCAGACTAAGGGGAGCACCCCCCCAACCCTCCCTTCCCACACACACACACAAAAAGAGCAGTAGTGAGAAAATGGAGAGCAGGAGAAGTGGATGCCCTTGCTGGACTCTCTGCACGAGAGCAGAGTTAGAGTTAGAGCTGTTCTACCATGGCTTGAGTCTTCTCCCATGTCTCACACATCTTCTGCAGCTTGAGCAGCTCTGTGCACCCCCTGCAGAACTTCTGGAGCATCCTCTGTGGACACAGGCTCAGGGCTATGGATACCACACACCTTCCGCCAGAGTTCCCAGCAGAGGGCTGTTTGGAAGGGTTGTCAGAGTGGGCCCAAAATAAGAGACAAAGAAGTTCAGATACAAAAACTGCAGCAGGCAGTAGCTCAGAGAGGCAGAGGTCTGCTAATCAGTTTTGTTAGCTCTTCTAACAACACATGGTGGGCAGCCACCTGGATAATATTCCCAATTACTTTCTTGTTCGCGCACATAACTGTATAATCATGACAGAGATCATGGACAAAATGAAAAGAGGTTGAGGAAGTGCAGGAACAAGAAGAAAAAACTTTGAGTCTGGTAAGTACCATTCATCATGTTATTACAGATATAAATGTAACAGTACTTTCAATTTATTCAAACTAACATAAATGCAAGGTTCTGAGCATTCAGACAGCTGGTCTGAAACATCAGCAAGATGGATTTGATTTCTTTTTGGTACATATTTCTATGGTTATGATTTGGGATGGCAGGATTAACAATATGAAACTCTAAGCCTTCTTTTCAGAGGGCGTATAGCAAAACTTTATTAGAAACACACTCTTTTTATATAACACATCGGTAAAAGAAATATGGTTAGTTCTTTAGAGCCTACACCTTTTTGTAAACATCTTTGCCGGTAAACAAGTTGGAAAAACACCAGATGTCAGGAATAGGGATATCTACAAAGATTGGTTTGGGAAATCATAAGGAAGAACCCAAACAGAGTGAGGGTATTTTTCATTTAGCTTTCTTACAGGCGTCAAGCTAGTGCCTGAAGCCTAAAAATCTATTTTCTGACCACTGTCAGTCCCTCCGTATTTTCTTTTGTGTTCTTCAGCAAGTAATTTAAGGATAGACTGACAGTGGAACTAACACCTGAAATGAGGGGTTTCATATTTTATATCTGCATCTACTCACATCTCTCAGGATTCAATCTTTATGGACTTATATTTTCACTTCAGAGTATTTATATGACTTTAAGAAAAAAAAATCTAGAGTATATTTGCTTGTCCCTGTCATCTTGATAGATCTTAAGGTTTGCCTGCATTTAAATATTTTATCTTTGTCTAGAGATTGTCTTGGAGAGTGGGGTTGGGAAGGGTGGTGGGTTAGTTGCCCCTAACCATTGACTGCTATGTGTTATATAAGACTTTGCCTTGTACATTAGAGCTTGTCTTGTTCCAAAATGATCCTTTTCAATAGAGAGTCAAATCTGATTCTCCCTTGTATAAACCTGGATTTATTCCCTAGGTAACGTTGTCTGCAAAAAGTCAGATTCATTTACCAGTATGCAACATATCAATAATTACACACTCAAAAGAGACATTGATTTTTTATTTCACTGACCTTGGGTGCCTGGTGGTATTCCAAAAATCAAGCACACCAATTATCAAAACTTTTTAGTATTTGTACATTTTAACAAAAAAGAAATGTCCTGGGTTACAATGTGAGATGTAACCAAACTATGTATTCTACACCCATCTACATTATTCCTGATGAACTATAATGGTGAGTTGTCTGCACCAGCTGTCCAGTGCACACCCCACCCCTTAGGCTACAAGATGGGTGAGGTAAGTGAAAAGAGGCAACCCTGCAAGGCAGGATAATGTTTCTTTTTCTTTACTCCAGTGACTCAGCCATGATAACTCCCTCTGGGGAAGCAGCAGCACATCCCACCCATCCAGAAGGGGTCATCTCTGCTAACGGGCTATAATGAACTGAAGTGGCATCAGCTGAACAGGCAGCTGGGAGGACTGTGGAGGACTCCAAAAATATCCTGTGACTCACAGGATTAAATCATTCCATCATGAAATTCCTTGCCCTGGAGGAAGTACCCCCTGAACTCTGCTGTATATTATCTGGGCAGTTTGGGGACTGGAACACCACCACCACTGGACATCCAGAGCAGGACCCGAATTTCCACAGGAGGACCAGACCTACCACAGAACCACCACTTTTGACAAGACTGAAACCATCACTTCAACACTACTGCAACCACTGCTTAATCGGACTGCAAGTTACCTCCCTGATCAACAGGCTGCCAGATTGTACTATGTAGTTTTAACCCAGTTTTTCTGTATCATTGCATTCACTGTAATCTTTCTATTAAATTGTAGCTCCAACTTGAAATCTCTCTCGAGGTATTTGTCTGGGAGCTAATTTCTCCTGCTGCTTTACTTTCAAATCAGCACGAGGAAATAGTGATCCATGACTACAAGTTACACAAGTTTGTAGCAGGACAACTCCCCCTTGCCACAAAAGGCCTTATGTTGCCAATCAGTTGTGTAATAAGTCAGGGCATCTTCCCTCTCCCATGAATTTGCTAATTAGTGAAATAACTCAATCAGGACAGCTTGTCTTGTAGTGAGTTATCTCTGGTGCCATAGAAGTGACATTCCCAGATGACAGTAAACATCCTGCCTTGAAAACAAGGCTGTAGGAAGATCAGCTTGAATTTCTGACTGACAGACACTTCACTTTAAAATCTGTAAAAGCTACACCAAACTTGCACAAAGCAGAAGATTTCTGCACATTCCCTGGAAATATGTGGGGTCTTTCAGTCAAAGTCAGGACACAGCCTAGTGGTTACCCTCTCCAGGGTTGAGTGAAGGGCTCTGTGTATGCCATCATCAATTCAGTGTAAATTACATTGACTCGTAATCTATAATCTGTTTCTCTGCCAGCTATGACCTAGGTACCTTCATGTCCTACATTGTTTGGTGTAATGTGCTAGTAGTTCTTTTGTTTTGTCCAGAGTAGCAAATAACTCTGTTTAAGGCCTTTTGTCTGTTAATATCCTGCCTATTCAATAAATAACCCATTTTATAATATAACCTGATCTGTCATTTAGGAGCAATTTAGGTGCACATCACCTGAGTAGAGCTGCTGCCAGAAATCAGAGCCTAAGGCAGGGCTTGTCTAAAGCTCTCACTAGATCCATAACAAAGTTACATAGTTCTCTTATTAGTTATTATTCTATCTCCTATTAGTTAATGAGTCTCTCACATCTGATGCTAAGTCCCCATGCCCAGCCTTTCTCATTTTTTGAGTCGATGGGTTTCTTAGGTCAGTGGTTGCAATGTGCCCCTGCCAGAATTACCTTTTACTCAGTTGAAACTGGTTCAGCATGTTTAGTGAGTTATCTTTATTAGTTTTTCCTTATCTTGGAATTCTGCCAGACATCTTTTTGGCCCATAAACTGTGCATTGTTTGTGTCCATTATTGGTGAGCATCCTTTTCCCCAGCTCTGTTAGCCTCTCCCTGGGCCTGAGATCATGAAAGCATATCAAGCCCTGAGCTTCAACAAGGAATTTATTTTTCTAACACATGAAGATCACTTACAGTTTGCTAGGTGTTTTCTGTTTCACAGATTAAATCTCACTTCTTGTTGATTCGGCTCAAAAGTGTATGAAGATCAAACATCAAAGAATATCCTTATGAAAATTTTTATATATTCCATATTGTACAACAGTACCGGGAAATAGGCATATTTCTCTCCTATTCCGTTGTATGAGAAAAGAATTCATTGACTTTAGACGTCAAGGACAAAGGATGGAGACAGAAGGTGCCCCTCTCTACAGCTGTCTCCAGTGCTGCATACTGCCCACAGTGTGCTGATAACATCATCTGAGCACATGACAGATACTGTACAGTCAAATGCTTGTGTCAGTGTTGTGGGTTGCAGTATACAAAATAATTGCTGGGTTTACAAAGAAACTTAAATGTCTAGAGACTAGACTTCTTGGAACTCACTACCTTTTAATGAAATGGCACTGCCTTATGATTTAAAAAGAGGTACATGTGAATGCCTCATAGAAGATAAGTATGATTTCTGTGTTCACACATGTAGTACTGTAAGTTATACCAGAATATGTGTGGCAAAACGGTGATTTCAGAGTAGGTACCTAAAACTGCAATGATGTACAGCTGATGTAGCAATATTTTAGAGGTATTGGGATACTGAATAATCCTTAAAGAAATTGCTGTTAGACTTACTGCAATAGGACCCAAAACCTCAAATCATCTGAGGGAGACAGTCAAAAGATACCTGCTGAGAGAAATGTTGAGAATGAGAAAAAAATCCAGCGCAATTATCTTCACTCTTAACTATTAAGCAGAATTCTGACTGTCACACACAATACAATTGAAAAAGAATCCAAACCCATGAGATCACTGGCTGTGAAAAAGTTGGGAATGAATAACTTACCTATTTTGCAGTATGGGTTTGAGGATGTCAGGCACCACAAAAGTAAGATGATGAATTCTGAATCTCAGGCAGTGCAATCATATAGGCCCATTGAAAACTTTTTTGGGAACATGTTCCTTACAGTTTTGAAGTCTTTATGAGAAACATTATTCAAAGTAATTTTGGAATTGATGGTCTTAGAGATTGAAGACAAAAGTGAAAATATTTTAACTGTAGCATCTATATTTAATTCTTTTGCAGAATATATATCCTCCCAGAAGACTGCTAATTTTTTTTATGGAGTTAAAAATAGTGTTAACCAAAAAAACAGGTAAATTCAACTCATTTCATTAGCACTTGGTAGGATGTTACATTTCTCAGTCCACATATATCAACCAGGATTTATAACCTCATTTGCTATTCATTCTTGAGAGTGGATATATTTCATAACAAAGCCTACACTGAAATGAAAATGGACACAGTATTCTCTAAATCTTAGTCTTAATGCAGATGACTGTACATGGAAAGGAATTATATGTGCAGAATGCATACCTATTGAACTAATTAAAGTCCACGTTGTATATCAGTCTGAATTCTTGGGGTAACGATGGGCTTAACTCTTTCTGGAATCATTACATCATCAAGAGTGTTTTGTGTTCCTAAAACCCCCAAGCATCAACCCTAGAAACCAAAGAACAAGACCAGAAATCAGATACTTCAAATAAACAGTGGTGGTAGGTGATGAAAGTGTGACAGTACTTTTACTGGATGAGAACACCAATTTTAACTGCCTTGGGCACACATAATTAGGCTTTTAAAAACTAATTCAATGAAGATGAAATATTTAACTTATAAAATTATTAAAATAAACCATAAGTGTCACTAAAATAAGTTATTGACTGTGTAGGGGTAACTCAAATGGTTTTACTCCCTCTTGGCTGTCTTGCTTCATAAAAATCAAATTACTGTTGTAAAAGCAGAATCCAGAAATATTAATTGAAATAATTCATCAACATAACCAATGAAATCAGATGTGTTCTGAGATTATCTATCTAGTCTGTTGATTTACTCTTGAATTGTACTACTGTTTGGCAAAATTTGGTCTTTAAAAGCATAATTAGCAATAAAAGGCTTTACTGCTCTCAGGTGTAATAGGGAAGTATGAAAAGTTATAAAGTTACACTGGTAATCACATTTAAGAACAAGGAGTTAAATGCATTTTCTTCATTTTATTCCAGGTTATAGCCACAAGCAGAATATTCTCTTGAGCAGGCTTGAGCTTGATGTCCTTGTACTTAAAAAAAAAAGTTGAGAGTACAGGCAAAAAGAAAACTATTTTAGTGTTTTCAGTATGATACTTAGGCTTCTTTTGCTGCTGGTTTTTGATGGCAAGGCTCAATGTGATTCAGCTCAGCATGAGCTACTGAGCTACTGAATGCAGGAAGCATTCCGGAAGTGAAATTTCACTTTTTCTGTAGAATTACTAAACAGATAAGAAGAATGAAATACAGAAATTTTCAACTCACATAATGAAAAAATGGTTTAAAAGCACACCTAAAAGCATTGTCAGAGAGGGTATTTTTTAGGGTTTTTTTGACTGTTGCTTAGATTCCTTGTGGTGACTGAATATAGTGATGATAACCTATTTAAACCTTAAGTATGTGTTATAGCATTGCCAAAATTATATGGTGATTTGAACAGAAAGTTATTACTTCCCTGTAGAAGGAAGATATTCAATGCCTTTGGCATTATTTGCAAAGGAATGATAAATACAACGGTTTTAATTATATTGCATTGTATTGTATCATATTGTATTATATTAAATTGAACAATATTTATATTGAATTGCATTTAATTTTATTATATTACATTATATTTTATTAAAGGAAAAGCCTGATTAGATCTTCATATAGAAGCACTGAAAGCTGAAAAGTCTGATCTGGATTGTAAAATACTTTTTCGTTTTCTTCAACTCTTATTAATTGGTGAAATATTTGTTCAAATAAGGATGTCAGGACTGTGATCACACTGTACATCAAAGGAGGATAGTAGATTATGCATTAAAAAGCATATTAGATTAATGAATATGAGTGAGAATGTTTTCCAAAATGGAATGTTCACCAGTATGACCTTGTGCTCACATTTTGCAGCTATAGAGCATTTGGAATAGTCCTTATAGATGTACTCAAATCATGTCACAAAATGTTTCAAAAATGTCAGCTGTATGTGCCTGCTATGTTTTCCTTGACTTGCATTAGTATTGTTGAAATCAGAGTTGTTTCTTCCGAGGATTTCTATTTATTTTAGAACACTTTATAATCTTGAAATACTGCTCAGTAGCAATTCAAATTTAAACCAGTCACTTTAAAACATGTGCTCACTGCCTTTAGACAAATCACAGCATCTGTTTGTATCATGGGTCAAGGATATGTAAGACTGCTAAGAAATTTGACAAAGACATTTTTATTTTAAACATTGTTCTCCTAACTTGTATAAGTAAGGACTTGAAAGAGAGGAAGCAAGGAGAAAATCAATCTGGCATGTTGGGAATATCGAAAATGAAGTAATAAGGGAATAAAATCCATGGCTACATTTATAGATTGGGTTCTATAGAGCTCCTGACTGTGGTCTATGCTCCTACTCTGACCTAGGCTGTGTGAGTCCTGAACCAGCTCCAGCCCAACTGGCTTCAGAGCTAGAGCTTGTTCTCTAAACTAAGGCACAATGCTTGTGTAACTAGAGATGTTATTTGACAAGGTTCAGAGACTTGATTAGGCTGTAGTCTTTGTACTGATGCAAATCGGTGATGCTGGATATACCACTCGGTTTCAGTCTTGTGGTGACGCAGTTCATCACACACACACAAACACACACTCACACTTTGATCAAAAGTCATGAACTAAAACTACGTTTATTTAAAAGTCTGACTTTATTATATAGTATTNGAAACAGAAGAGAAGGCTGAAAAAATCAGGGCGACATTGTGGCAAGTCCATGCCTTTGTGTATGTAAGTTCTAATATTATCTTTGTGCTTGGTTAAAAGTTCTAGGCATTTTTCTGGTTTGTGTTCTATTATATACATAGAGTTTTTGAAGTGCTGAGTTACACTGGCCTGCTCTTCATTGAAATGCTAAATGCAAATCTTTGGTATACCTTAAACATCTGAGGTTTTCCAGGTGCCTTGATGCTAATAGGAGTATGAAACATATTGTTCTTTAAACAATGAGAAAAGCCTTGCTTCATGAATGTGGCATGAAATAATAAAAAACTTGGTAAAATTTTATGAAAGAAATATCTTTTCAAGGTGACTAAAGACAAACTGCCTTTATTGGATTGCAATGTAATATTTGTGCTGCACAGGCACACAATATTAGATTTTTACATGCAACATAAATGTTAAAGGAAGTCCTCTCCATATTAGTCTGAAGTCTCAAGTAAGTAGCCATACAGACAAATCTGCAGTAAAGGACTTGAGAAAGATCTGCTGAGGTTTATCAAACATACAAGTTAATATATTCTGATGAATTAGAAATATTTCCTGCTGTGTATATTCAGAAGCAGATACTCTCATTTTGCTTTGTGAAAGGCAGCAGGAGCACATCTGTAGCACATCTGTGTTGCCTGGGAGGAGGTGGTTGGTAGAGTAAGCACTGCAGAGCTAGAACTCTGACTTCAACAGGAAACAGGTAAGGGCTCTTTCCCACTCTGTGGGCAGGAAATGCTAATAAACATCCAGCCACCTCAAGAGCGATGAGGCTAAAAAACAAGAATAGGAGTCAGGAAGCCCAAGGCAAAGCTGGAACTGAAGTTGTCAAAGGACACAAATAATAAGAGGACTTCTGCAAGTACATTAACCAGAAAAGGAAGGTTGAACAAGGTGAGTGATAAATTGAATTGAATAAGTTGAATTCTGAGTGATAAACAATGCTGGAAAACTGGTAACAACAGGCTAGGAGAAGGCTGAGGTCTCATCAACATTTTTGCTGCACTCTTCAATGTCAAACTCTCTTCTCACACCTCTTGACTGGCCGGACAGCAGGGTGGGTACTGGGGGAGTGAAGTCCCTCCCCTATTGTCTTGGTTAGAAAAGACAGGTGTCTGCTACCTGGGCAGGACCTCCCTTTGGAATGGAGAATTCAAACCCCTTCCCTTCAAATTATTAAAACTTTGATATTAAATTGGCTCTCAGGCAAGGATATGGGGATAGGAATAACAGCTCTTTANTATCTCTTTTTTCCTCGGGGAGAAAAAAAACTCTCAGAGACCAAAAAAGTGCGTAGCCTGGTGTTACACTTTCATGGCCGTTTGTATTGTTGTGGTCAAGCACCCATAAGTACCCAGTAATTAGTCTCCTAGCAACTTTGTGGGAAAAAATTCTATAGGGAAAAAAACCCAAACCTAACCCCCAACACCTGTAATTAAAGATTTATGACCACCTGAGGAATATGAACGTATATAAGTTTGTAGGACCCGACAAGATGCATCATCCTGAGGACCTGGCTGATGTAGTTGCCAAGACATTCTTCCTGAGGTTTGAAAAGTCTTGGCAGTCAGGTGGAATCCCTGGGGACTGAAAAAAGGGAAACACCCTAAAAATATTGCTAAAAAGGGTAGAAAGGAGGACCCTGGGAACTTTGAGCTGTCAGCCTCCCCTCTGTGCCTGGGAAGATCATGGAAGAGCTCCTCCTAGAAGCTCTACTAAGGCTCATGGAGGAAAGCCAGCAAGGCTGCCCAAAAGTCAAGTCCTGCCTGACACACCTTCTATGACAAGGTAGCTACAGCTGAAGCTGGATGTGAGTGGGCACTGTGCACTTGCAGCCCAGGAAGTCAACCATACCCTGGATTGATTATAAAAAAGACCTGGTGGCCTTTTATATTGGGGTAATTCCATCAGTGGACAAGCAAAGGGTTGCAGATGTCATTTATCTGAACTTCTATAAAGCCTTTGACAGAGTCCTCCACAACATCCTTCTCTGTAAATGGGAGAGAGATGAATTTGATGAATGGAGTTAGATGGATCAGAAAGTGGCTGAATGGTCCATCCACAGGGTAGAGGCAATGACTCAGAGTCCCAATGGACTTCAGTGATAAATGCTGTGCCTCAGGGGTCTGTACTGGGCCCAGTGTTATTTAGTCTCTTCATAGTGACTTAGATAAAGGGATCAAGTGCACCCTCAGCAAGTTCTCAGATGACACCAATCTGAGGGGTGCAGCTGGCACTCCTGAGGGACAGGATGCCATCCAGAGGGCCCTGCACAAGCTCGAGCAGTGGCCCATGGGAATCTCTTGATGTTTAACAAGGCCAAGTGCTGGTGCTGCCCCTGGGTCAGGGCAGCCCCCAGTGCCAGCCCAGGCTGGGGATGAACGGATCGACAGCAGCCCTGCCCAGAAGGGCTTGGGGCTGCTGGGGCTGAGAGCTGGACATGAGCTGGCCGTGGGCACTGCCCACCCAGAAAGCCAAGTGTGTCCTGGGCTGCACCCAAAGCCCCGTGGGCAGCAGGGGAGGGAGGGGATTCTGCCCCTCTGCCCCGCTCTGGTGAGAGCCACCTGCAGAGCTGCCTCCAGCCCTGGGGTCCCAGCACAGGAAGGACATGGAGCTGTTGGAGAGGGTCCAGAGGAGGGACACTGAGGTGATCAGAGGGATGGAGCTCCAGTCCTACAGGGAAAGGCTGAGAGATTTGGGATTGTTCAGCCGGGTGAAGAGAAGGCTTCTGGGTGACCTAATTGCAGCCTGAATTCCAGTATTTAAAGGAAATCCACAAGAAAGGTGAAGAGAGGCTATTTACAGAAGCATGTAGTGACAGGATGAGGGGCCAGTGGCTTCAAACTAAAGAGTAGAATTAGACTAGATAATATGAATAAATCCTTTCCTGTGAGGGTGCTGAGGCCCTGGCACAGTTTGGCCAAAGAAGCTGTGGCTGGTCTATCCCTAGGAGTGTTCAAGGCCAAGTTGGATGGTGCTCTAAGCAGCTCTGAGCAGCCTGGTCAAGTGGAAGGTGCCCCTGCCCATGGCAGAGGGGTTGGGATGAGATGACTTCTAAGGTCCATTTCAACTCAAACCATTCTATGATAAATTTAAAGATGCACCCTGAAGCTTACGGCAGTTCTGGTCTAGTTTTGAGTGTGTTAAGTAGATTACAGAATGCCAAGTGTTCTTGTGCTTTATAATGTGAGTACTCCGGAGGTCAATATTGCAGGAAAGCCTACACAGATAACTTTTAAGTACTCTGATGAGCTTCCCACTCATGCCACTCTTTTTAAGCTAATGTGCATTTATGTTTAATAGTGACAAGACATTTCACACAGCTGCTAGAGCAAATCTTGCTCTCCCTTGGAACATCTGATAACCTTGGATAAAGTTGAGATATAATTTTCAGTCCAGTCAGTTTTCCTAATTTTAATTTTTTATATACTGCTTCACTGAGGCACAATGCCATGATATCATTATTCATGAGAAAATTAACTTCTTTATCAATGGAAGGATTAAATGGACATTCAGGTGGTTACTCAAATTTTTAAATAGAGATTGCCCTGAGTAGGACCTTGCTGGTTTTAGACAAAGGAATAAAGCTGTATGTAAAAGAATCCCTTTGTTTCAGTTTACAGAATATCATATTTCAATTGTGAATTATAAGCATCATATGTATTTTATACAAGTGTGCAAATGGACTAGTAATGCTTGAGAAAAAAGGCAAACAGCAAAAGTTACTTGTTTCTCCAGATATGTGTTACCCTTTGGTTTTACTTGTTAGCAAATTGTGCATGAATTGCTTGTCCTGTTGTAACAAAAATCCCAAGTATATAAATTGTTCAGGAAGAACACCATCAACCAGACAAGAAAATTGACATTAAGACATTTTTTCTACTGAAAACATGGCTAATTTGCCAGAACTTGGTCTGTGGTAATTGAGTTTCAGACTAACATCTGTTTTTCAACTACTATAGATCTAAAAGCAGAGAAAATACTGCACATGAAAAAAAATCTTTTACGCATTGAATCAGTAGGTGTTATAGAATCCATGGAACAATATATGCTGCGAGGATCCAGTTAGAAAGAAACTTGACAGAAAAGAACTTGGGGGCCATGTTGAACATGAACCAGCAGTGTGGCCATCAGAGCATAATAGCCTGGGCTTATTATAACAAATATCCTGGGCACCATCTGGCGGAGCACTGCCAGCAGAGGTAGGGAGTTGATCCTTTCCCTCTGCTTGGGACTGGTGAAGTTACATGTGGAGTGCTGGGTCCAGTGCTGGGTTTCTCACCAGTGCAAGAGACACAAGGATGATTAAGGAACTGGAGTACACACAAATGAGGAAAGGCTGAAGTCTCAGGAAGAGCATTGCCAATACATGTAAATATCTGCAAAGCAAGTGCAGAGGATGGAGCCAGGCTCTTTCCAGTGGATTCTGAAAATACAAGAATCAATAGGCATGATTTAAAACAGAACTTTCCATCTAAACAGAAGGAAACACTTTTTAACAATGAGAATGCCTGAACAGTGGGACAGGTTTCCCAGGGAAATAATGGAGTCTGCATCTCTGAAGATACTATAAAAACATCTAAACATGGTCCTGGACTACTAACTATTATTATGTGTTATGTATAATATATTATGTATAATGACTATTATGTGGCTTTACTTGAGCAGGTGAATTGGACAAGATGGTCTCCAAGAGGTCCCTTCCCACCTCAACCATGTTATATTAATGACAATAAAAAGAGAAAAACCAGAGATGCACAACATAATTGTTCACCATTGGTGGACCCTCCCTTCCCAAACCCAGATTGCCTGCCCTTCCAGGAGGCTCCCCACAGTTTATATATGGGCAGGATGTGCTATTTGGTTGGAATATCCGTTTGTTCATTTTGGGTCACCTGCCCTAACCATACTCCTTCCCAGTTTCTTTTGTGCATCTCCTAACTGGCAGAGCCAAAAAAAAAAAAAAAAAA